>JAQFYP010001987.1:0-13800 GCA_034694865.1 Bilobella braunerae | reverse complement strand
TACGGAGAAACTGAAAGCGTTTTCTTGGGATGGGTTATGTTGTTTATGGCACTTTTCGTTGTCATCATTGTTGTTCTGCTTGTCAACTTTTTAATTGGATTGGCTGCTGAAGAAATTAGTGTAATTCATATAATTCTGTTGCTTAATTATAGTAATACAATGATATAATATTGTTTAAAATATTTAAATTCAAAAATAGGATGTTTGGGATCGGGCGGTTATTTGGAGTCTGTGCACCAAGCTCGAGGAAATTTATGCTTTAGAGTCGCTGCTCGACGAAAAGTTGCCGATTTGTGAACGTGGTTTCCTTAGGAAGCATCTGATGTTCATGCCTCCGGACACTGAAGATGGGATAATTGTTAAACAATCGTAAGATATTGAGCCATTGTAAATAGAATCGCGGCTGCAGCAATTTTGTTGATTTCTCTCTTCCTCGGGTGGGGTTGTCTAGGTTGGCTAGTCTTATGTAGTTACATTAAATTTAAATAAAAGAGGAGCGCTTCTGCAGCGGCCTCCTATCCCCATCCCCTTCATTTAATTCTTTTGAAGAATTAATAATTTTATAATAAAGTAAAACAGAGTGCCCATCTAGAATGCTAGAGGCAGGAAGATGAGGGTTTTGTTTGACCATCAAAATTCCCAACATTCCTAAATTCCTCTCGTCGAACCAGAGAAAATCTCCATGTAAACGACCATTACATTACGACCATTACATTACATTACGAGTACCTAAGTCGCGTTTCTAAATAGAATGAAGTTTTGTGAGATTAGATTTTTATTATGAATTTATAGGAGACGTGCTCGAATCAAAATTCCTGATTTACCGAAAGACCTTCAAAAGGAGTTCCATCAACTGCGTCTCAAAACGATACTCGAAGTAAAGCAACTCTAATGCAATATTTTTATTAAAGTTTTTCTTATTCATTAAACGAGAATTTCGTATATTAAATTGCTTTATAAACTTTCATGATACCTATTATTGTTTTAACATTTGCAGTTAAAGAACCCATAGCAAATTATCAATATTATTTTTAAATGAAACCAGGAAATATAGTGTTCAAATTTGGCTACATTATTATCATAATAAAACCGAGATATTATTTTTTTTAAAGAATCAAATAATTTTTTACAAAATTAATTTTGGATTATTAAGTTTTTTTTTGCTCTTTGACATTTGTCTATGGCCTGGTCAACGCCTGCGCTTGTGCTAAGTGAGTGGGGGAGGATGGTATGAGCCTGTGAGTTGACTTTGAAGTTCCGAGGATTGAGGCTGAAGGCTTTCTTCTGAACAGGGAACGTGGGGTTGACCACCGAGGAGCTTCTGCTTAGGCAGAGGCTGAACCCTGTTTTTCGCATACCGATCCAAGCCCACCCTCCACGACCGCAACTTTCCAAGCTTCTACTAACCACCACTTTTTTCTGTGTGGTTGCCGATATTCGATCTTGGCACTTACCTAAGTTAGAACAATTAGAACAAGGGTCCTAACCCCCCGAACTACGTGTTTTGGGCTCCAATACCCCATTCGGGTAAGGAAAGTGGGAAACCTTTCGAAAAAAAAAAACACTTCCATATTGGCGACACCGGGACTCGAACCCGTGTCAGTCCATGGCTAGAGCTCAAGGCTATAACCACTTGGCCTGCAAGGGTTGGACTTTGGATTATTAATAAAGTGATTAAATTAATTGTCAGCTCAAATTCAATTCACACATTGTACTACGAATTATATTTAATTTTATTCGTAGTAAAAGTACACGTATTATTCTAGTTATATACGGTATATTTACTACCACTCCAATATTATACCATACTGCTTGCTTAACGATAGTCGATTGCTCTTGCCATATCAAAATGGTGCCAATGATATCTTATGAAAAAAAAATTATGTGGTAAATCTGATAAGGATTTGGCTATGTATGTATGTATGTATGTTAAAGGAGGGTTTGGTGTTAGCTATAGTAGCATAACTCTTTCCACACCGCTCAGGCCTCTAGCGGACCCATTGCAGTAACTCCAAGGTACACGATTTACTGTGCTGACCGTCTGCTTGTCCGTGTCTGTGTCCGTGTGCTTGTCCGTCTGTCGAAAATCTGGATTTGGCTAGGAACCACATACATACGCCTCCAAATTGTGCTTCCATTGTGTTCGCTAATTGTGTTTTGTCTTCCGAAGTAACTCGAACTTAGACTTTACTAATCCTAAGCCAAACCTTATGCACGATACTTTCCCAGATTGGTTGAACCTAATCTCATAATTTTAAGTAAAATACACAAAATGTAGTTGAATATGAAATTTCTCGACAAAAGTTTAAATTTGTAAAAAATCGTCAAGGCGGACTCACACATTTATGTAGATGGTTGACAGGAGAAACTCAATTATAATGCTAACATTATTTAACAGAAATTATTGACATGATAAAAATAGATTTGCAACAAAAGGTTGAACAAAAAAGATTGACTTCAATATGATGTAACACTGATTTTGGATAACTTTAAATGAAATTCGAATAATCTAAACAAAGTTCCCAACCTACGTCTCACCATATTGTGACAAGAACTCACCTAAAAAGACACAAAAAATAACGTAAAAACAGATTCTTTGTTTACTAGCCAAACAACTCTATACTAGGACAGGAGAATCTTAATTTCTGAGTTCTCTTGTACTCGGTAGGGCTTGATTGGCTACTTTTCGCTATACTAAGTTTTTAGACTATAGGGTTGAACTATGTACCACAATATGTAAATTATTTAACTAATCTTTGTTGTTTACCTTATTTTTTAAATAGTGATAACCGCTTGCCGCCTTTTCCAATTGTTCTTATTGCATTTGTCCATTATCATATCTGGGCAACCGAGTGTCGTAGAATAGAGGTATATGGTAACCTGCTAGTTTAATTGGTTACTATGGATTTAACTTGTTAGACCATTGTTGTTGTTTTTTTTTGTAATCGCCCGCCCTTAACATTAACATTGCCGTGAAAAAAATTAGAACAAACAAATATTGAATTGAGACACTTCAATTAATAAACTTTTACGGCTTCAATACTCCAATCCATTTGTTTTATCACTAAGGAAAAAGTTTTTTTTTTCATGATCCATTCAGTATGCATTATTTACGCGTGAACGGACCGTAAATAGAAAAACTGAAGCGTTTGGTAGTGAATGCTCAAAACTGTTTATTCTCGAGTTGTATCGTTCGTGTTGAATAACTAGTTGCACACACGTAATTGAATTTTCAAATTTTATTTAGGTAGTTGTTCAGTACTTATTTTAACTTTCATTACGCAATTCCGTTCACTTAAGTAAACCTTGCCCTTGTCAACTATTGTAGCAGACCAGAAATTGGGAATAATAGCCCGTCCTCGGACATGTAGATATTAAATGTAATTCTCTCGCTCCGGGCTTGTTTGGCTCGTTGTTCATTTATTTTCAAACTTTTATACAAATCGAATTGTTTAAGCCAATTTAATTATTAACCTTTTTTAGCTAACATTTAGGCAATAACTAATGTAATCAATCGTCTATTTGACATTTGGTTTAATCAACGCGAATTACATGATATACACAATTTTGAATGGAATTAAATTAAAAATGGCACCTTGCTTAATTTCTTTTAGTTGTAGTAGAGTCATGGTTACTCCTCAAACTTATTACTAGATGGTGTATGGGCCCTTTACAATAGTGGTTGGGTGCTTGGACGTATGAACAATAACTTACCTAAATGTTTCTTGATTCGTATGATCGTAAACATTTTATCGAATAAAGTTTCCCTAAAATGCTTAAAGAATTTCTACATCCCTACGTACCTAGTTTCCGCGGAAGAGAATTCCTTCATTCCGAAATGCAGAGTTTACAGGATGTTGGTAATGAAAACTGCAATTAAATTCAATCCAGTAGCTTAGGAATTTAAATGAAATTGTAATAATTCTAGGAGTGACAAATTAAGGAACCCTCGTATTATGTGTATTATCAAGTGTATCAAGTGTATTATTATTATTCTACTTTTCTTTGGCCCGGATATAGGCCTTTGACTCCAAATTTACAGCATCGTAAAATTCATATCCTCTGAATTTCAATTTCCGTAAACTCTTATGGAGTTTTAATCGCGAAAACCAAAAAAAAAAAAATTATAATTTCAAAATTTTGAATTTTTTTTTTAGAAAATCCGTTTATGAATTTTACAATCAGTTTTATCCAAAAACATTAGTTAGGGAACTAGTACTAAAGTTAAGGATAGGTGACATATCCAAGCACGCGCGGAACCAAGAAAAGTTCCCTTGTTAGAAGCAATTCAAAAATAACGAACTTAAGGACGGGATATTAGCCTAGGAGTAAGCAAATAATTAATGGTCAAATCTATTTAGTAACCAATTAGAATGATAATTTTCATTCTACGTAAATTCTGTAACGCTCGGTTGCCCTAATGCGAAAATGCGATAAAAATACGCAAATTGTTACGAATTTAAAAAAAAACAATTAAAAGTAAATATTTACTTTCTGTTGAGATTAAAATCCAGTGTCAAATGTCAGGAAGTCCTTTACATTGCCTTAATATTTGTCATTTTTTTTCTGCTGTATTTTTTCCTATCTACTGTGTGTCCGTAGTGGTTGCACAAAAATTCTCTTCCGCCCAACCTTTACTCCTCGCCCAGTTACATATATGGGCATTTATACTATAAAAATTTACTTTTGAAAAGACTAATTAAATAAGGGAGTTAATTTAAACGAAATTAATATAATAAAGCCAAAGCAAGTAAACTTAAAGTCCTCCTGTCCTAGGACGAGTTCTATTCCAATTAGTGAATTGTAATTAACAATTAAAAAAACTAAAGTTAGTTTGATTTAATTAAATATTTGTTTTTGAAAATCAGAGCTTAATTATAAATGGTTTTAAGTGTTCTGAAGCACTTAATGAATGTTAATCTGAATGCTTTATTCACAATTAGTAAATTGTGAGTAAAATTTGACGGCAATTAATGTTAAAATAATGTCTTACAAGGAATCAGGATTTTATAACCACGCTAAATCATACTATGACTTTCAAATAGCCTAAGAAACCATTCCCAGTTAGTTATTAAGTAGAGTACTAGCAATTTTATGGGAACGTTCTGTCTGTCTATCTGTCTGTCTGTGTGTCTGTCTGTACATCCGGGCGATAACTCTGAAACCCATAGTTTTTCGAAATTTGTTTGCGGGAGAATGTTCTAGGGTTCAAAAGGGCCGTGAGGTCCAGTTGGTTAGGACGTCAGTTCCTTACCACTGGCTTCTTGGGATCGAATCCTGATCCGCCCAATAAAAAAGTGCCATAGGACGAAAAGCGTCTATGTTCTGGAAATGCATGGAAGAGATAAAGAACTCTTCTGGGAGATGCTTTATCTCGACTGTGCATTATCTGGACAATCTGCATATGCAGATTGATAACATAGGAGCGTAAAACCAACCAAGGAGTTCCTTTGGGAAGAATCCTAACTCTCTCCGTTAATGCACCTGGAGTCGATGGGATGATTTCTAGTCGTGTTATCCTGACTCTGAAAAGGTGTGGAGACGATGGGGAGGCCTTTGGCAGTGTATGGGCCCGATTGTGGCCTGAGCGGTGTGGGTAGAAATACCCCCTCCATTAACATACATACAGGGTTCAAAAGTGAGGTCAAGTTCGAAGATGGGTACCCTTCAATCCCAAAATGACCCCGAAAGTGACCAACAAACCAAAAAATTATTTTTGGTTTGCTGGTTTTGTTTTAAATGAAGTTATTATGGTCTCAATGACCCAGTTGACCCCGACTCTCCCGTGCCATAACCCCCTAATTGACCCAAAATTACCCCCAAAACCGAAGAATCGGATTTTTCATTTTCTAGCTAGTCTTGTCTTAAATAATAAAAAAATTATTGTCTATATGGCCCAGGTTGTCCCCGTGCCATTACCCCTTAAAAGACCCCGAGAGTGACACCCAAATAAAAAAAGTCGTATTTTTTTCGGCTTTTACGTTTTGCGTAGGGCAAAAAGGATTCCATGTAATAGGACCTAAAAAAGGACCTCAAATAAAGGGCCTAACATGTAAAAGGACCTAAAGCGAAAAAGCGCCTAAAATAAAGGGTCTAAAGTACAAGACCCTAAATTTTTTAAAAATAATTAAAAATCAATAATTATTAACACTAATCATAATTAATGACAATTAAACCTAAACTTTTAGTGGACAAAATAATATAAAATAAACCCAAAGTTTAAATTAATAAATATGTTCGTGTAAACATAAACCAAATCAATATTGAACCCAATATTAGTTAGTAATGAATTAGAAAATACACTAAATTATAATATATAACTTAAAATTATGCATTAATATTCTTATCCAAAAAGTTTAGATATTTATTTGTAATAAATTCTTATCTAATTACGAATAACGTTAATAATTATTGATTTTTTAATTATTTTAAAAATTTTAGGTCCTTTTACTTTAGGCCCTTTATTTTAGGCCCTTTTTTATTTCAGGTCTTTTTACTTGTTAGGCCCTTTATTTTAGGTCCATTTGTTAGGTCCTATTACTTGCTTCCGGCGAAAAGTTATAATATTCTCGATTACCCAGGTGTCCTCTGACCCCGCCCCATCAATCTTACGACGACCCTCTAATGAAATTGGATTTTGCAAATTTGGCTTAAAATTGAAAGTTATGATACCAATAACAGAGGTGACCCCTTAATCTCTCCCGATGACCCCCCTCCCCCATAATTGATCTCGAAGACCCAAAATTCGGTTTTCTAGTTTTTATTCGTGGAGTTTGTTCGCATGAGTTCAATACGATACTTTCGTTAGGTTACGTTTGTTTTCAACGGTTTATTTAATTAATTAATAAGTACTCCCGTCTTGCAACGGGTTTATTCCCTAGTATTATTATTTCACGGAAATAGAAAATACCAATATTTAAGCAATTATTTCGGACTTTTTAGACAAATATTTTACTTTTAAACAAAAAGTACGTTTTTTACGTTTTTCCATTTAGTAACAGGAGGAGCAACATGCACATTATAATACTAATTGTAAGTTTTGCTCTGAATCAACATCGACTTTTGGTAAATGTTGCATTGTGGTAAATATGCATTACAATGCAAATGGTATTATTGTAAAGGTTTAAATGGAGTAGGTAAATGAGTAAAAACTACACACTAATTGCCCTCCTCACTAATATCTACATTTCTTGCAAATGCAGAAAAATCGACAAATTTACAAGTGAATATGAAAAGACAAACAGTACGTTATAAATTACAGTACAAATAGAATTGAAATTGTATTAAATATCAACAAATCAAGTGTCTCATCTCATTATGCATCAACAATAACTATCATAGTATGTAGATATTATCCTACAACTTGTGATAAATACTTTTCAATCGTCAAATACTTATGAATTTTATGGATACAATCATTGATAAATATTTTTAAATGCAGCGATATAATGGTATTGCGGTACTGGCCACCATGTAATTTTTTATTATTGCGGAAATGAATATAGATTAGCAATAGTCCAGAGCTCGCTAATTTGGTAGTATGGTAAACTATTCAAACAAGCCTGTCCTGGGACAGGAGCATTTTGATCCTTAATTTCTGGGTCCTACTGTCTTAAAACTGGTTTGTTTGGCTAGTCTCTAGTATATTAACTTTTTAATTGCAAAGCAGCGCTGCTGTACAGGCCTCCTTAGAATTCCTTATTTGATTTTATTAAAATTTGTATGTTAAATGCCCATCTATTGGAGCTGGGCGAGGAGTAATAGGCGGTCGGGTGGATGAGTATTTGTGCAACCGTTACGCAATGACAGCGAATAAGCCGAAGTAAGGCAACAAAAATTGGCAAATATTGATGAGAATATTTATCAAATTAATATAACTATCAAAAACTGCCAAGTTACTTCCTAGTTCACATTTTTTGATACACTAGTAAAAAAAAAAGGTCCTAGAAAAATGAACTTTTAATTTCCCGGAAATCCTGTTCTAGGACGCGCTCGTTTGGCTAGTCTATTAAAATGTTAGAAGCGAAGGAGTGCTGCGCAGCTGACTTTAAAAAGAAAATTGCATATTATATGCCAAACTATGTGAAAGATATTGTGTCCAACCGATCCAAGCCAGGGAGTAGGGAAAACATCGGCCA
This sequence comes from Bilobella braunerae, assembly GCA_034694865.1. Taxonomy (NCBI): domain Eukaryota; kingdom Metazoa; phylum Arthropoda; class Collembola; order Poduromorpha; family Neanuridae; genus Bilobella; species Bilobella braunerae. The sequence continues at coordinate 5,662 of JAQFYP010001987.1, read as the reverse complement.
TAAAAAAAGAACGAATATTAAGTACATGGCGAACCGATGATCTACATCAACATCTTTAATATTATTGCATTCTTAAGATAGTAGACCAGAGTTAAGCAGTTTACTCTATTTTACACGATTAGTCAATGCTATATTGCAAAAATTAAGTATCATATGAATGGAAATTTAAATAATCAAATAGTCATTACAAATTGTTTAAACGCTTCAAATGGGTAAGAAATTAAAATTGATCAGCAGTGGCATACCATGTATAAGTTCTAGTTGTATAGTGTAAAAATCCTTCAGTTATCCTTAAGTCCCTTAAGTTTGTTTTAGACAAAAATCGTGGAGTGAATCACTCAAACTAATTCGTTTTCAATAGTTTTAACCGACCCCATTTATCTGCCCTACGAAACAAAGGAGTAGAAATTAAGCCAAAAAAAATTTACAATAGCCATGCGCCTTGCCCACTTCAAAAATTTTAGTAAATATATTCTTTTCAGATTTGGTGAAATTTCTCTTAATTTAATTTATTAATTTATCTTAATTTTAATTTTAGAAAAGTTATTTCGATTGCCCATCTTCGGAGTGGATGAAATGAACCAAAGAAAGCTGAAACCCTTCCTTATCCGCCCGGTCACTAATCAGTCCCAACTACACTACCTTTACAAGTACACCACAAGTAACTTATTTATAAATGAGTTTCAGATCGGAATTATACATGTTGACATGTTATAGAACTTATTATACAGCATGACAGACAAGGTTATGTTTAATGTAACAGTATGTCTTATTTGAAACGATTACTCCTCTCTCATTTGCAAAGGTCGTATTTGAACCAATTCCCCATGTTATCCTAAAGTTTATCCATAATTTCAATACGAAATAGTTAATCTTCGAGTTACCATTGCTGCCGAAGTTAATACTTTTCCCCAAGTGTCACTAACCAATTGTGTTACTTTAATGTCTCGTTTGTTTATAATAATTTCGTTTCATAATAATTTTAGTGTTTATTTGATATTGGAAACTATTAATGTAGTCCAGGGTAGCAGCACTCAATTCGTCGTTTAGCGTTCACGCTTACAAAGGTTGCCCCGGACTGTACTGTAACACAACCATAAGAATGACAGAATTGTGAATTATTTGATTTGTAATTTTCAATCACACCGGAATTTTGACCATGAGAACGATTGGACGGTTTGGGATAGGTCATTGCATCAATGAGCCGTGAGGCCACTGCAGATCGATTGACGGTAACCTTCGAAGAATTTGCTTCGTACGTAAAAGGGTAACTGAAATAATTGTGCAATGTTTAATTTATAAAGTTAATAATTTTTTTAGCTTAATCTAAAACATAATCCAAAAGAAATCGCACGAAATGAAATTTAAAAGTCAAACATTAATCATTAAATTACCTAAATCCCCTAACAAGTGTTATTTTCAGGTGCAAAGGTGATCTGGATAGTCAAACGAGGCTCCGGCTCTATGGACTATATCGACAAGCAAAGCACGGCGACTGTAACCGCTCCAAACCATTTTTTCTAAATTTCATCGCTCGCCGGAAATGGGACGCTTGGAGTGCCTTGCGCGGAGTCGAGAAAAGTTCAGCGAAGATCCAGTACATTGAGATCGCCACCGAGCTACAGGCCAAGGCTCGGGAAAATCTGTAACCAAAACAAAGCACACCGAAGACATCAAGTTAATTGTCATTGAGGCTTCCGTTTAAATTGTATATTAACTTTAGTGGTCTGCTTTGTTCAGACGTGCGGTGCCTAATAATACAATTAAATAATTTGTTAGGCTAGGTTACTACAATGGCCATATATAACAATTGTCTAACTTGTATACTATGCGAAAATACTGCCAATTATAATAAGTTTCGCAAACAGGCTTGGTTAGGTTAAGACTTTAATTTAGATTTGGGTAATTTAGGGAGATGTCAAATTTTTTATAATAATATTTCATTGTAGTTGATAGTTAAGATTTGGTTCAATAAAACGGATATCTAACTCTTCAGGTATCGATGATTAAATGCTTTGTTGTATGTCAAATTGGTAAATTTCTAGACTTAATAATAAATTAACACCAATGTTATTAATAATTAATTAATAAATATATAAATAATTTTTGGGGATCGTCCTTTCCTCCTATCTGTACTACGCAACTTAAATTACCTATTTTATAATTATAATTAACATATTTGTCATGTGTTGTGTCATTCATGTCGTGCATCATTCATGATTCATGAATGATGAAATAGATACGCAAATCCTTATGTTCTCCCAGAATTGTAAAATCATAAAATTCGTGAAACTCATCTGTATCACGAGAATTATAATTCTTCCCCGCTAAGCATTTCAATGCATCTTCACTTATAATTATTATGCATACTAAAATAGCCAACGCAAATTTTAGCATATTTTGTAAGGAGAAATTGTTGAGAAAAAAAATTGTAAAGAAAATTCCGCATAACAAGCGGGCAAAATGTCCCAAGACAAAGTTCCAGTAGAAAAGCGTAAAAATGAATGTCTTCGATATTAAAATTTAAATTAAGTTGCTTAAAATTTACGTCCAGTTTAGTACAAAGTCAGTAATTCTAGTAATGAAGGATAATTTAAACACAATCTATAATTACTTTAAATACTCACGTTTGTTTAAAATTGCGATTTGAGGGTGTAAGTTTAAGAGTCCTCTATTCATGGTTTTACTTCAAATTTTCAACTTCAAGTAATTACCATTTCCTATTGATTTTTGTCATAAAAAATGTCAGTGAAACTTGAGTAATTGTGAATCTAAATAGGGTCGAGTGAATTTTCGATTTTCGTTATTTGTCATTTCCTTATGCAGTGATTGAATTGAAGGGACGAAGGGTTCTCCTCCCTCTTTCATTTAATTAAGTCCACATTGCTCATAAATTTCTATTCCCCCGTGACATAAAATCAATAGAAAATACACCCTTTTACGGTTGGCACTTGACAGAAGTAGACTTACCACTTTCTGGAAAACGAATCTGGAAAGTCAAAGGCCTTAAAATCATTGGAGCCTGAAACCAAAGCAAGAAATTTTTATTCCCTTGTCTCTTCCCTTGGGGAAATAAATGGAGTGTTGAAAGACGAATTTTCAACCACAAGCACACAACCTTCTCAGGATGCATTTATATTTTTAAGTATTGCCTCACCCGAAAACCAAATAATATTATCAAAAAATTAAAATATGGCATTGTATTTCTAATATTTTGCTTAAATAAAAATATTTTAAATTTCATTTAAATTTTAACAATGGTTTGAACAATTGAGCGCACTTGGAAAATTGGGAATGAAAACTTCATTATTTCTGAATTAATGATGAATAATTAAAAACCAAACTTATTAAAACTGGAATTTGGCTTACTGTTGATGAACCCTTTAAAATTATAAATGACAAGAGGCGAGAATACGAACTCGGTGGATGGCAATTTATTCCTTCAGCTTTAATTTTAATAAATTTTATGACATCAGAATTTATAAGCAACTAATTCTTTCTAGTATTTAGTAAAATTACAAAATATGAGATAAAATAAGAAATACTTACGGGAATCGAATTTTGCTAAAGTTTACTAGTTGCTCGACCAATAGCCTTTGCGTCCAAAATTGTCTACAATTTCAAATTGTACAATAGAGCGACACATTAGTTAACACAATTTTGGAATATTATTAATTAATTTTAATTTCTTCCAAAAAAAACGTACAATATCTTCTTCTATGAGTCAGAACGAGGTCCAAACTGCATCTGCGCCTATCGAAGCCTTCGTCATCCCTGGCACCTACATATTCACAGAAATCAAGATTCGCCAACCCCTTGCGTTCATCGGCTCAAATGAAAACGCCCTGCCCTTCCGAAAATTTACTCCACCATTTTCTTCCAATTTGGTCAACTTGGCATTTTGAAAGTTGGGAATCAAGGCACTAGATCAAACGTCCAGTGTCAACATTATTGTTTATCCTTTAAGTAAAGCCTTTAAAACCACAAAAAATTCCGAAATGTCACACTGCCGGTGAAGGTGTTAAACGATTTTCAATTAAAAATTAGTGCCTTAGAACATCACAATTTAGTATTTCATTTGAATCTCAAATGAACAAGAACTCGGTAAATAAATATATACATCATTAATAACAATTATTGGACATCAGTGACTCAATTCCAGTATTTAAGAATTTATAATTAAGGATTAATTTAGTTGTACACTTTAACTTTTAGATCAAATCTCCGCAAAAGAGCAACGGCTACGAAATGGTGAACGTTAATATAGATTTAAGTGGTGAAAGGGACCTCCCCTTAATTAAAGCTGCAAGGTACGGTGACTTAAATGTCTTGGAACTACTTCTGAACAAGGGAGAAGATATTCTGCAAACTGATGAAGCTGGAAGTACTGCTCTGCATCTTGTATCTTACTTGGGTACTAATAAAATTCATAAAAAAAAGTTACCTAGTAAATGAACCATATATTTTAACTTTGGTAAAAACCTTGAACTTTAATCTTTGTATAAAATATATTTGTATACTTACTTTTTTATTTAGAAAATTTCGAAACTGCTATATCATGCACAGAAGTCCTCTTGTCAAAAGCAAGACAAAATTCAAATCCAAACCTACTTTCAAAATTCCTAAACGTTGAAGACATAGCAAATTGGACCGCTTTAGGAAATGCAACAGTGCGTGGAAACTACAAACTTATGGAAATTTTACTTGAAAATGGAGCAACATTAAATGTCACCAAAAACTACGAAACACTGTTCCACATCGTGGCCAAGTCGAGTAAGGTTACCGTAGATTTGAGGGAAATATATTTCACGAAAGTTAACTATTTTAGAAAACTGTGCAATGGATCTTCAATGTGTAACCATCCTCATGAACCTAAAGTACTATGAAAACGATTTTGGAAAACTACAAGACTATTTAAATGTCGAGGATCGACACACGAAACGAACTGCTACTCACTTTGCTGGTATTTTTGGAAAGCATGATCTCATTGAAACTTTTATTCGAAATGGGGCTGATGCGACGAAGGAGGACTACGTCAAATGCACCATTTTCCACCACGCGGTTGGAAACAGTAAACCAAACCTAAATTTAGAAAATTTGAAGTATTTCAGTTGTTTTCTAATATAACTATATGAAATTGCAAAAATATATAGTTCTGTAAAATATCATATGCGTATTACTCAATTTCAGCATTTGAAGAGAAAGCAATTGCCTGTACTCACAGTTTACTCCAGGATTTGACCCCAGGATGGAATAAAAGTATTCCAGTTCTATTGGAGTCAATGGACAAATGCGGAAGATGTCCTGTTCATATTGCAGCCAAAAGAGGTTTCTCTCAAATTTTGGGACTTTTGTCAAACTATTATGCTCTTCATGAAGCTGGAACTGGCCTAACGCCGCTTCATTCTGCAGCCAGCCTGGGTAAGAGCCCTTAAGAAAATATACAAGAAATTTTATTGTGTAGATAAGGAAATCTGACTGCTAAATGCATCTCGGGCATCCTTCTGGCGTGTGTTCACTTTTCTTTCATAAAAAGCCTTATTTGAAAGGAATTTTCCTAATGTTTATTATTACTACTCTCAAAACGTTTCTGAGACTGTTTCTCACTCTGAAGTAACTGAAGATGTTCTTGATGCATTTTTACAAATCACAACTGAAGATG
>JAQFYP010001986.1:0-13804 GCA_034694865.1 Bilobella braunerae | reverse complement strand
TATATAATATAAATAAAACCGACAATGGAGCAGATTCTTTATTTGCAGTAGTGTTAGTACATATTTGTTTGTGCTCTTTTTACTTTTAAAAAGGTATCATACCGCAAAATACCCAATAAATTTTTTTACATCTTTAAACGGACCGGTTCGTTTGCTAGTTTAGCATAAATTTGAACAATTGGGGATACTTGGGAAGATATGCTGCTACAGTAAAAATTGGCAAAATTGGACACTCCTCGATTAATTGTAATTGTTACATTGGCCTTTTGACTGAACCTAAACTTTTTATAGTGCAGAAATCCTAATATTCCATGTTGTGCGGTAGCTTACCAAAGTTGGTAGAAAAGACGTTAGACTCCTTTTAATCTTCTTTTTGGCCAATAGCAGTGCCGGCAAATGTTTGGGAGAGGAACACAGCTTATCCCTTTCCTGCCCGTGTGTACCACACGGCAACATATGTTACACTCTTGCTATTCACCACTTCATAGACAATGACAAACATTTTTTGTCAGAAGTTTCTTGAAAGAGAAATGGGGTTCCTTTGCCTTTTGACAAATGTTTTGGACGCTTTGCTAATGGAATTTTTCTGTTCGTCAGTCCACTTATCTACCTCCAAGAATTCCACGTTTTCAAATTGACGGGCTACAGTGTAATTTTTCTGCCATTTATGCACAGTATGTGCACATTAAAAAGTGAAATTAGCCGCAGTTTATACAAAGTATTCAATGAAATATGCTAAGTTTTTAACAAAAAATTTCACATATGCTGCTTAAAATCACTCGAATAAATTTTACAACAGCGTTAACAAATTAGTAAACAAATTAGATGAAAAATCTCGTAAAAAAAGATTCCCAAAACAAATTTTTTTTTAAAATTCTATAATTCTTTCAAAAACAAAATGTTTCAAACATAAACAAAGTTAAGATAGCATATAAAAAAGGGAAAATTTAATGCGTAAACCTAATTTTGGAAAAAAGCAAAACACTAATCAAAATGAAAATAAAACATTGTTTTTGGCGAACTTCTTTAAACTGTATTTTAAAACAAACTTGTTCGGCACGGTTCTCCTCATTCTCACCTTTTTTGCACCAGTAAACTTTCCATTCACATTCAAGTGTATGTGCGCTTACAAGCGACGTTATACCGCCTTACTTAAGAATTCGTTCTTACACTTGTTAGACCAAATGACAAGCATATCGTACACAAATGCACTGAATCGTGCAAGTTTCATACTAAGCTTTACCGTTGAAATTAAATTGCTCTATTACTCACTAGTAAAATTTAAATTACATATATTATTATATAGTAAATTTTAATTACCGCTTTCATGTCATATATTAGCTTAGCCATGGCTGTTCGTGCTGGGACAAAGTATCTGAAGCCAATTCGCTGCAATGTGTAAAATATGACTTCCTTTTCGTTAGCACTGGTTTTGTACTCATTGAATTAGAGGCAGATTGCTTGCGACTCTTTGCTCAAGTCCTGCGACTCTATTTTCTGAGCGCTTCCTCCACCTACCAACGCCGCTGTGCTAGCGCCTCCTCTGTCTTCGAGCAGTGCGTCTTTGGCGCTTCCTCTGCCTAGCACTTCCGCACCTTTTTCTTGTCCATCATTTGTGTACTTTTCATCGGCGTTAAAACCATCCATGACATAGTTGTTGACGACAACAGACTCTTTCCGATGCTTGTCAGTAATAGTTGCTTTTTCGGCCGGTTTGAGCTCGCAGAGGACTAAATGCAGGTTTTTGATTTTCTCGAAACCATACTCACTCACATGGAGAGATCGACCTTCTTTGTAGGCAGCTTCAATATCAGCATGAGCGTTAATTTCAGGTGAATCGTTCATGAGGCCATTAACATAGGATGCCAAGCCCGGAGGCATGCTCCCTTTTGGCTGCCACTGCCAATCCTAGTTTCCAGATATTGCTATTATTATATTATGTTATTTTTTGTTTATTATAACAACTAACTACTAAGGAGAGCTGGGCTAAACAACTATTGCTAGGACCAATTTTTTTTTGCTTTAGTTTAATCCAATGGATTATTTGAAAAATTCAATTGGTTTAAACCAGGACACCAGTTGCTCGGGTAAAAACTGCCCAAAGTTAACCAAAAATTTAACACAATTGAACGATTATTGACCACTGCGATCAGGGTACACTAGTTAATCGGTAACATTGTTACATATGCTGTTGAGGACTCATATTAGATTGCATTTATAATGAATTTACCTCCTAAGTTATGTTACAAATTGTTTCAATTTATGGAAAAAGTTGAAGCATTTTCAGAATTCCCATGAGATTTACCACGTAAAGAAAAACGACGGTAAAAAGAGAGTGCTTGAATTTTTTAAAAAAATTTCAAAGCCATTTTGAAGCGTTTCTTTTCCTATGTTAGTTTCCATAGAATCTTAAAAATCTTAACACTTTCAAAAATTCCAAAAATCTGAAAATAAAGTTGAGCAGCTAAATTTATTGTGGCGTTATTGGGGCTTCCTATTAGGGTTTTCATTACCGGAAATAATATTCTATTACCGGTAACGGTAAATAAACGGGAATTGGACATTCTCATTACCGGTAATTATACAATAAATAAAGACGGAAGCGTGCGTGACAAAGGGTGGGGTAGTGGGGAGTGGGGGCTTGGAGTTTACACAGAGAAATTTTTTGGTCAGCATTGAACGAGTGGACGGAAATGCGCATGTGTGAACTCTCAAAGGCTCTTTTCCGTTCAGTAGGGAAGTAGAAGTCGAAAAGAGAACAACTCCGAGCCGTTCTCCTCTTGGTCACACAAAAATGCCCTCATTCTAAGCAACGCTAGGGATGGGCATCGCCTTTAATTTAAACGTTAAAATAAAAAATGCCCCTGTCCTATAGGACGGGGTTCTATACTCGTACAATAAATAAAGACGGAAGCGTGCGTGACAAAGGGTGGGGTAGTGGGGAGTGGGGGCTTGGAGTTTACACAAAGAAATTTTTTGCTCCGCATTGAACGAGTGGACGGGAATGCGCATGTGTGAACTCAAAGGCTCTTTTCCGTTCAGTAGGGAAGTAGAAGTCGAGAAGAGAACAACTCCGAGCCGTTCTCTTCTTGGTCACACAAAAATGCCCTCATTCTAAGCAACGCTAGTGATGGGCATCGACTTTAATTTTAACGTTAAAATTAAAAATGCCCCCGTCCTATAGGACGGGGTTCTCTACTCGTCGGTAATAAATTTCGTTTAGATTTTAATACACATCTCCACTGGGATGTATTTTAAAGAGCTTTGTAATTCATTTTCTAATAACATTTTTTTTTGGAAGGTAACATCAAATAGGAAGTGCCGTATTTGATTATGTAAAATTTCTAAATAGTACCCCAATAGGACCCCATCTACGTATTAGTACCCCATTACTAGCAGCGAAAAATTGAAATAAAGACAATAATAGTATCCGTAATAGTATCCCATGGGGTTTAAATGAATATTCTGCTTAAACCCATAAGTAAACTGGATCAGAAATGTGATAAACATTTGAGTATTTGAGGTTGAGTTTATAGGTAGAACATTCATTTAAACATAATTGCAATAATTTTTCATGTAATAATTAAGTTGTTTACGCTGACTTTAACCAGAAGGGTTTATTGTTACCTTAACTTCGGGTAAAAAAGTCAAGACGCAAAAGAACCTTTAATTCCAGTTACATTTTTGTGTGCACAGAAGAACTAACCCGCATGAGAACAAGAGGAAGTAAAATTTAAAATCGTCCTAACTGCTAGAGTTTGGAATATTACTCTATTCCTTTAACTATGTGTGATAGTATACCAGTCTCTAATAGTGCCCTGCACCTGAGCTTTTGAAACGAAATTTATGGTTCAACATTTAGAATTCTAATGTATGAGGATTTATCTTCGGGTTATTTATGAGTGTGAAATTCCTGTGGCTTACTGTGAAGTTCATCAAATAATTATTTAAGTTCTGCAATCAGTTCCTATGCAATTGAAATCGATTGGTTGCTCAGTTGTTAGAGTTGAAACTGTGAGTAGCTGCAAATGCATTAGGCATTTTTTCTGAGTTTTCCTTCGGGTATTTAGTTCGTTAAGTTTAGTAAAAATAGTAAATTTTTCTGATTATTACCGGTAATGATTCTCAATTTTAACGGTAACGGTAATGAAAATTTTCGGTAATTACCGGTAATTTTCGATAACGATTACCGGTAATGCAAACCCTACTTCCTATGCAACAGAAAGTGGAAAAAAAGTGAACATAGGAGAGAAAAAAGTGCGTCATACTCATAGTAATTTTATGCAAAACTAATTACACATCATTTGTAAGATTTTGATTGAAGGCATCCTAAACCTGTGACTAGCACGCTAAACAAACAAACAAAAACCTTACCACGCCATGAACAAACCGCACGAAAATTATCAGGAGGAGGGTAGTGACCTTCAGGATTCTCCCATTTTGTAGAATTTCACACCCCATGTTGCTAGGAGTTGACTAAGGGTTTGAGTTACTTGTGTAGTTTTGCAAATGTTCAGAGGGATAAGTTGCTGAAGCAAATTTAAGGCAACCTAATTAAAACCTAGCATTTTATAGGAAGGAATTTACTTAGAGCGTAGTAAGTAATTTAAACTTACAGTGAGCATTGAAATTTAAACAAATGTAAAGTTAAGTAGACAGTTTACAAAGTAAGGTTATTGAATGCATTTTGGAATTTAATGTCCGTCCGTGCCTTCGGTGTGCCAGACCGTGTACGATCTTTCATGTAGTAAAAACTTAAATTAACACAATTTGTCTGCTTTTGGGGTAATTTAGAGGTTTTTGAAAGTGAAAATGGGAGGATGACCTAGTTATTTTGAGGCCAGTGTATGGGTTTTTGGCTTGAAATACAATTGAGGTATAGAATGAAATTGCATTTTTTGGAATTCCATTGTAGTTTTAGAAGACAGATGTACACGCATACAAAATAAGACAATCGCTATGGTGAATACAAATTAAACCGAATTTGCCCCAAATCGGACCATAACGGCCGGTACAAACCGGACGGCTTTAAACACAATGAAAAAAAATTGTTTGTGAACAAGTTTGGATAAAATTGTTGTCATTTTTATACAAATTAAGCTGTTTTAAATTTTGTAATTCATTAATTTTACATAAATTTAAGAAGGTAAGTTATTCCAATATTCCTGGTTTGGGCTCCCGCTGCGTGTACACTGTAGGTTTTTTTATTCTGTTTGCCGTTGTGACCTATGTTTAAACGTTGGAATGTGTGGTTGGGTTTGAAGGTCAGTCACCAAAATCAGACCCTTTCAGTGATACCCTTAAGGACCCCCAAACACTAAAATCTCGGTTACACACATAACAAAATGCGTACCCATGTTTGCACTTGGGTTTTATTTGTACAGAAGAACGCTCTGATCACTATTAATCCACATCGGTTCCCCCCGCATAAAATTTGTTGTTTCGTAACCTTAGTTAACCTCATGAAACGGGGATCTTGAAAAGAGTTAACTATAAAGTTATTGCTACAAATGGCGTTTTACAAATTCCTAGTATTAATGGTTTACGCTAAAGAAAAAAATTTAGTAGTAAACTTAGGCATAGTTACTATTCACAAAGATTTTTTCGCCTTCAAACGCTCATCACTACTTTTACAACACAAGTTCCCTATTTCAATGCTAATTTCCAGTAGAGGTGAAAATGAATTAAAAAGTATGAACTTCAGTCGCTCTGCCTTAAAGCAACTAGGTAGTTTTTTGTGCGTTTTCATGTTGGGTACCGTAGACGTTAGAATGAATAAAAATTGAAAAGAGAAGAAAAGCATCTGTCGTCTAAAATTTTTATAGCAACCGACGCTAGCGCTCGTTCTCGGAATTTAATAAACAGTGTTACAAGGTTGTAATAATGGATCATACTCCATTTAGTTAACATTTCTACACATGAACTATTATAATTTGTTTTATGTATTGTTTTAAGCACACAAATTACAGGCTCAAATTTTTATAATACCTTCAATTTCAGTGGCACGTAAAACTGAGCAGGAAAAATCATTTTTATGCTCACACATTTGTTGTTCTCAAAATTTAAAATTGACACTCTTCTTCCCTGTTTTCATAATATCTAATTTTTTTTTGTTTTCATCATATATAAATTTGTTGTTTTCATTGTATCTAAAATTGTTGTTTTCTTCACATATAAAATAGTTGTTCTCAAGGCGTACCATTGGCGTAACAAGGCGTAACTTGGGAAAACTAAGGCAACGACGTATACTAGCCAAACAAAATTATGCTGTCCTAGGACGGGTCTGTTTGTCTAGGCACCTGGTAAGGCTGGTGGAAGGGAATTGTCAATCTATTGTTTACTAAACATTTACCAAGTATCGAATATTTATTCGTGCGTTAAAAGCTGGTGTTCAAATTATATTAGCAAGAGTAGGGTAAGTAGTGTTACTTAACATTCCCGCTTAGCGGCTGAGCAAAATGTAAAAAATAAAATACAGGAGGAAGGATTCATTAGCATACATGTATGCGGATGTGGGTTGTCTTTAGGATTATGTCGAGACTATTGGGAAACCTATAAGATAATTTTCATGTATTCTGTCCGTGAACGCCTAATCAGATAGACATGGGCGTTGACAGGGTTAGAGGCTATGCAATTCCTCAAACAGGACACCCAATAGCAAAACCATTTTAGCAAAGCTGGTAGGGGATTTGAACCAAGGTTCTCGAGCTGGCGAGAGACAGATGCTCTTAACAACAAGGCCAAACTCGGCCGACAAATTAAATTAAGTACAATTCACTACATCGTAATAATATTTACAACAAGCGATGAGAAGTAAACAGTTTTTTTTAACGAAACAACATGTGTTTAAGACGTTTATGAATTTGCGGTCAATCTTTTGTTGTCGTTTCCACACCAAACACACGTAACCCACGTCCGCGCAACATTGCAACATGGTTTGGAACATAGTGTAGAACATAGGACAACTCAGGTACCTGACTCTATAATTCTACAAATCGTGCAACATAGGACAACTAAGGTGCCCAACGTCTAGAACACACAAAGGTTAATAAAAAACTTTCGCTTCCGTAATCAAAAAGTGTGACCTTTGACGTTTGACCTCTAAAGGTTGAGCGCAGCAAAAAAACTTTACTAAGAAGAGTAGTTTAGTTTTATGTCCTAAACAACTTTTGTAAAAGTCATTTTTAGGTTATAATAACAAGACACGTTTCAGATTTTGAAAAAATTTCAAACGGCCTCAAACCTTTTGATGACCTACGGTGACCCGCATTAAACATTTTTATTAAAAAAAAGTTGTTCACTTTTTTATTCTGAACAACTTTTGTATAGGTTATTTTTGAGCTTAAAAAAGAATGAAAAATCACTCGGGACTTTGACATTTTTGGCCAAGTACTGTAGGGTCCAATCTTTTTTTTCGAAAAAGATGGAAAGGGGGGACCCTTGGGTGAAAAAAATCTTTTTGCTCCAAACGTTCAAAAACGTTGAGAAACGTAAAAATTCGTGAAATTCTAAAAAAAATTTTTTTTTTTACTCGGGACTTCGGCCACGTACCGTAGGGTCCAATCAAACCCGAATTAAACGTAATATTTTTAGGGTCGTAATTTTGAGTAGCCAATGAGCGGTGTTGCGTGAGTTAACAAACAAGTCTTCATGCGTTAAAGTTAGGAAACTTAATTGTAATTTTTCATAAATTTTTGTTCCATGAAAAAAATGGCTTTGACCTTGAAGGGTCATTTCCGGAGGATGGGGGCTCTAGGGTTATCGGGACCATAATAGTTCCATACAAAACTCAGGTTTTACCAGTTTGTGTAGAGTTTGAGGTCATTTTGAAGACAAAGAGTCATTTTGGAGGCACTTGGGAGGCTACTGAGAAAAGTGACCAAAACAAATGTTCACAACAACTTTTGTAGCTGTATTATTCTATTTATTATAACGGAAAACTAGTTGTAGTTTCAACAACAAAAACGCCAGAACAAATGCGATTTTGGACAGGAAGGGATGGGTAGCAAGGGGGAGCTGCTACACCTTTCGCACAATGCGCACAATTAGCAGTAAGCTAAACTTTATCTTTAGAGTAATGCATGGTGGGGGTCAAGGGTCATCGGGGTCACTATATGCAAATGGTTAGGTTTAGGTTAGGTTAGTGACGTTTTTGAGGGTCGTGTAACAATTGGCGTCCAGCTAGGTCCTACAGCAGCGCGAAACGCCATTCTCGATTACACTGTACCGCACGACTACTACTCGCGCGTATCCTGCATTGTTCAGCCGCAAGCTGGTGTCAGATAGCCATCAGTATATAGGCCGTTCCTACCTTTTTTATGGCTACTCGTTCTACCTACAATGCTACTTTTTGCCGGAATGTTTTGGGTTAGCAATGAAGTGGGATAAAAAAAATTTTACAAGACGAACATTTTTGCGACACACAAACTTTTTCGGTGTTACACAAGCTTCGATTTGACAAGGCTCTAGGTGCATTTTATTAGAAAAGGCATAACAACTGCACGGTGGCGCTGTGGAAACGTTCGGGCACAGTTCATACTGTGCATATTTTTCAGCCTTTCACGAGGAGCTTCCGCATTCGGACTACAAACAAGCTGTATTTCGGATCTTATTGGTTTCATCAACGCGTCTAGAAGTGATGTATTCAAGAAAATTGTTTTGCGCATGCGTGTCGTCAGAAGCTCAACAAAGTGTCTCAGCTTGACACTCCTGCACGAAAATTTGTCTTGTATGGACTATGACGCAGGTGGAGACTACGCAGTTGCTCTTAATACAACGCTGTCAAGAGTATAATTTTGAGCTTCGCTAGTAGCGATAAAGTAGCGGGCCTACTATTCAAACCCGCTAATCTTCGAAATCGACGCGTCTCCTTTGCGCCCAATCGGCGCCTCGTCATCTCCGCCGTTTCCACGGTGGGCAACAACGACTACGGCTACTTCTGGATGTTTGGCCTCGACGGGTCGGTTGAACTCGTCGTCAAGGCAACAGGGCTCTTGGATACGGAGTTACTGGCAACAGATGTGGAGCCGTTTGGCTACGGCCTCAAAATATATCCCAAAGTCAACACGCCCCTTCATCAGCACCACTTCGTCCTAAGGCTCGACCCTATGGTCGACGGACCCTTCAACTCCGTGTCCGTTGTCGACGTCATACCGGATCCTGCCGAAACGGGCTTACGTCAGAACCCTTACGGTAACTTTTTTTAACTAAAGTTAATTAATTAATAATTTATTTATGCACTTATTAATTATAATTAATTTTAGACCAATTAACTCCCGTAGTTTTGCAATCTTTTTAGTAAATAGGGCCATTTTGTTATAGAAATTTGATTGCATGTAGTGAGATTCGAACGCGTGACCCATCATTGTTGGTTAGATGCTGTTACCAAGTCTAAAAGAATTTCTCTCTGTTAACTTTAGTTATGCAAAAGACACGATATAAACTAAACCTGTCATATGCAGCTACATATCTCATTCAAACCCAGCCTGCAAAGACAAATTTTATAAGCACCACGAATATAAATTTACTCCTAAAAATAGCTTTTAGAATATGAGAAGTAAGAATATACTATGCCTGCAAAAACAGAACTACATTATATAACCACGTCCACAAATATAGGAACTACATATAGATTTACACCCAGACGAACACACACAAAACTGCCTTTATATAAAGGAACTAGATATAGAACTACGCCCCCAAAAATCAGCTTTTATCTACAACAACTACAAATGTAACTATGCTACATACTTGTAGCTGTATATATATATATATATATATATTTATATATATTTTATATATATTATATATTTTATATTTGATATATATTTTCGTTATGCATCTATATGTATGTATGTGTGGTTTATATATATATATAGATGCATAACGAAAATACTGTCACGGGCTACTGGTGACGTAACGACTGGGGGACTGAAGGGTAATGAGTTGACGGTGTAGCTCAACGGGTAGTGACCAATGCGATCAAGTGTACAAAGAACTTTTACTTGTACGTCGAGCAACAGAGGTGAATAAAATCAAAGACATGTCGAATAGACTAAGGGAAGTAAGTAGTAACTAAATGACGACTCGGGCTTGACTGACCCCAACTAACTACACGATCACTCCTAGCACAGTGCTCCACACAACGTGGAACAGAGACTCATGACCTATAAATACAGACCTGATAAAGACTACAAATAACCAGACAAACATGTCTGCAAAAATGTGTAAAACTAACTAGCATAACCTACTGCTGTCGCGTCCAAGGGTTCATCGACTTCTTGGGCGTGACAATACTTTATACTATATATTTATATATAGGAAATATATGGGAAATGCGTATTTAACTTACGACAAAAAATACTACTTTTATATATAAAAATGGAGCCTAATATGAATTTTAAATTTTAAATACTAGGTCAAGCTCTCAGAGTGCAGAGGAGGACCCTTGAGACTGTTGCCGAAGGCTGCACTCGTATTGAACCCTTTAAGACTCGCACCTGGGAAATTTCGGGCTACGACACCTCGTGCCGTGAGCAGGGTTCCTGGAAACTAGTGCCGATGAACACCGCCCCCATTTTGATGCGCCGCGACAGCCCCCTCTTTCCAAAAACAAGATTTTCAAATTACGACGTTTGGGTGACCCCTTACCAAGACGAGGAAATTTATCCCGGGGGCTTTTACTTGAACGGACGGAGCGGTCTGCCTGAAATCGTCAAACGCAGTCCGCATGCGCCAATTAAGGGGAAGGACATCGTCCTCTGGCATTTCGGCCTCACGCATGTGCCAAGGGCCGAAGACTTCCCCATCATGCCGGTTGAAGGGACTGGTTCTTCCTAACGCCCTTCCTAAGGGTTTCTTCAGCGGGTTCGAGTCTTACTTTTTTTTTGTAGATATCTAACAATTCATTTGTGTTGAAGTTGAGGTCTGGCGTAGACAAGCCCGTCCTATAACAACAGGGGCCTTAAATTTTGTCTGGGCAAATTTGTTAAATCATTCACTCAATCATTTAATCGTTCATTTTCGCATCATCAATGAGCAGGAGTCACAGGGCAAGTCAAAATAGTTAATGGTAAACAATAGAAATTTTAGCTCACACACGCACGGTCAATAAATTCAGGTCCTTATATATAGGATATATTTATTTCTTGATGCGATGTTTCATTGAATTTTTTTTCACAAATCGATTGAGTGCACTCCTCAATACTTACTCTACTCGTGATGGTCGTGTTGAAGAAATTCTTCAAATGTTCCTCTTACGAGTTTTTTTATCATGATTTTTTACGAATTTGAACACGTGACCAAAATCCTGTTTGGAAATGTATCCCGTTTCGGTTTCTTCAAATGTATGTGCGTAGTTGCGTGCGTAGCGTGCAGTGTCATGCAGAGATTTGACTGACTACGTAAACGCTTCCAGCCGCAGTACCCCGCCCCCATTCGCGTATCGGTGCTCTTGATGTGAAGCGATTTGTTCCTGTGTGCGTGCAACTCCTATCACTGAATCATTTCCGGGATGTCAAAAGGCGTTTATTTGATTTATTTGGCGTTTATTAGCATTTGCCAATTGTCAAATAAATAAAATATTAAAAATTTCAGTTGATTTGGTCGAAAGTAAATGGTCGAAAATAAATGAATTCTTCTTATCAACTAGAGACAATATAAACGAATTTTGATCTTTACGTTTTGGTCATTTTACATTAAGTTCGAAAAAGTGGGTGCATTTACTACAAGTTATTATTAGTTAGGCTACAAGTTATTATTTCTGCGCTTTGGAAATTGCAATTAGACAATGTATGCTTGATTGATGCAATGTTTGCAATCCACTTCACGGAGTTTGTTTGCTATAGTTTGCAACTAGAGCCCTTGTGGCCTATTGGTGGTAAATGTTCCTACAAACTCGAGCATCACTGGTTCGAGTCACCACCACCAGGATCTTTTTTTTTACTTTTTAACTTTTAAGTTTCAGAAATTGTTATACCAAATAGTTAAGTATGATTAACTAAAAAAAATTACTACTAAATTAAAAAAAATCAAATTGGTTTAATTTAATTCAATATATTTGTTTATGGAAATCAGGCTTAAATTAAAAATAGGTTTAAATGCTCTGAAGCGCTTAATGTTATGTTAATTGTTTAATGTTTACAATTAGTTAGTTGTGAGTAACATCTGACGTCAATTTAATATCTGAAAATCATATCTAACAAGAAATTCAGGGGTTTATAAGTAACGCTGAAACGAACTGTGATAGTGAAATAGCCTAAAAACTATTCCTGATATTTAATTAATTAATAAGTTACTCCCGTCTTAGGACGGGTTTATTCCTTATTAATAGTATAAATGCAATTTATTTGTAAAATTAGTTGTAAACTGATTTGCAAAGTAGAGATAAAAGTACAGTTAAAGTACTTAAAAATCTGCAACTCTTGGGGTCACTCGACGTGAAGGATTACTTGAGCTCCAGAGAAAGTTGTTTTGACAACTGTTACCGCTTTGCAGCCGAGTTCCTCACCAGATAATAGTGGATAGTAAATTTGGATATTCATGTGTTCGTAAAAGTCGTCTTGCCGGAGTAGAAATGTGAAGCTCTTTTGGTGTATTTGCATCGTGAAGTCATCCGTTGTTGTGAGATAAATTTGACTGCAAAAGTAAGCAATTACGATATTAGAATAAACAGGTTCTCCTGTCTTAAGACGGGCTTCTCTAGCTATTTTAATATTTGCCATAGTTTGGTTTAAAATTTAAATTTGTTACCGTTTCCTAGAATCATAGATAGCGGGCCCAGTAATGGAGGGTTCAGGATCTGAACGAGTACGAATATAAAATTGTATCCAAACCTGAAAATATCAAATTTTCAAAATCCATAGAAAATTGATACAAATCAATCTTATTGGAATCATAACCACGTTTTTTTTCAATATCTTATATCAAAACAAAATAACAGTTTTTTGGTTGTGGCGGTTATTTATAGGGTTGTATGTGTGTTAATGGGGGGGGGGGGTGTTTCTACCCACAGCGCTCATCGGGCCTATTGCAGTAACTCCGCAAAATTTATTGGGTTATCCAAATAAAAAAAAGTGTTGGGGATCACCTAGGTCATTGAGTCCTACGTAACTTTTCGTTTTTTAAAAAAAATAGCAAAACACCAACAAAACGATATCTTGGGTCTGACGTCAGTTAAAAAAAGGGAAGAAGTGTCAGATCCTTGTGACCCATCTGGAAATTTGACCCTTGAAATAGATCGTCGCGAACCTATACACTATATTGGGCACATTTGACCTTTGACCCTAGAAAAACCGGTAAATTGTACCCGGAGTTTGGCCCTAAATTGCTCCGTTTACAAAGGTAATTAATTCACCAAGTTTGGTGCCATATTTGTTTTTTGCTAAATTTAGCGGCCGATATTTATATTTGGAAATTTGGACTATTTTTGAGTTCCCTTATGAGATTTAACATGTGAGGAAAGACGTCTGAAAGGAGGGTTATCGTGAAAATTTCGAAATTATCCTTACGCTATCCCCTTTGTCAAACTACTTTTCACATGTTAAATCCGATAAAGGATTTTGAGCAATCGTCTAAATTTACAAGATCTAAAAAAAATCTAATATGTGTATCGGCGGCTAAATTTAGCAATCTAATAGTAGTTAACAGGCCCAAGACGCGTAGTCCGCGGGGCTAGGACCCTTGTCCTAGCTTGGGTTGGTGCCGAGATCGAATCTCAGCAGCCGCACAAAAAAAAGTGTTTGGTGTGGTAGTGGTGAGTGGAAGCGTGTAGTAGTTGCGGTCGTGGAGGGTGGGTTTGAGCCGG
>JAQFYP010001985.1:0-13808 GCA_034694865.1 Bilobella braunerae | reverse complement strand
GGAAAAATCAAAATATTGATAACAACTGCAATAACTAATTAACTAATTAATTACAACTCATTGGCTTAGAAGTGTTGCTGTCTTGAAGACTTGCTAGTTTTGTTTTTAACTTGGAGTTGTTTGGAGGCTAATACACCAATTCAAGTGGTTGGAGCTAAAATTATAAAAAAAAATTGTACGTTGTTTAATGGCTCATTTCAACGCCGTTTTACCGCGAACCGCGCATTAAAGTCATAGGGCCATTGCCTTCAACTTTTTACCTACTATATCTTTCCCACAAAGTATGTAAACTTGAGAATGCTTCCCAGTAATTATCTTTTCAAAATTTCCCTCTGCAACTTTTGTTTTTTGTTAGGTTGCTTCACAATGATAACATTACATGAAATTGCGGTTTATTATTTTAGCCACGTTACAAAAAGGAGGACTATTATAGTAAAATTACAAAATTGGTTTTGTTAATTGCAAATGTCATTTTCTACCACAACTGCCTTATTTTTATGACTGTACGTTTTCTGCATCTATCCGTCTGTCCGTGCTCAAGCAAGAGATGTCGATGCTTTCGCTGACAGTAATTTTATAGCCTTCTTTTCTCAACAAACATATTTCACTTTGCAATTGCATTGCAAAACTCAATTACGCTTCAAAATATTATCTCCTATAGATGGGTATTTTATAACGGAGGCGTTATTCATTTTATTTTTATTTTTATTTTATTTTAACTCGGTGGGTCCGGAGATTTCAACAAAAATTATACCTGGGTTTCGGGGGCATCACCATCCTCATTCATTTTGACAACTCATTGATGACCCCAAGACTGTTTGCCGGGTTTTTGCTAGTTAAAGCGTAAGCCTGTGACTTATAATAGTTTGCGTAAATATCAACTACATATCTTTATAGTCATTATTTTTTTTAATTTTTAAATAGTACTGAAAGTAAAGTATTTGCAAAGTGGGTGAAACTTTTACCGTAAACGAGGTTGTGGCTTTGATTTTTCTATTTCAAGCATGCAAGGATACAGGTGTACATATCAATTAGTAGTTGTGAGAAAAGCTATTTACCGACAATGCCATCTTTTTCAATTAGGCGTCTGCGCTGAATCCTTTTTGTTTTCATGCTTCCTGTTCTACATAAGAGTCCTTTATCGCCCCCTCACATTTGAACGCCACAAATTTGTCGACCAGAGTTGAATCTCAAAGGGTTAAATACTTCAAGGTTTTTTATTTTTTTGAAAAAAGATGGCGCTGTGTTAAAGCAGCGCCATTTCCTAGCGCCTCGCCATTTTTCAATAACTGAAGCGATGAGGCGCTGGTTTGGCATAAAAATATTTGTGTAGGACACTTTTTCAGTGACCCCTGTTGACCCCCAAATCTCTCTTCCTCTCAATCAAAAATGGACCTTGAAGTTCAAACCCATTTTTTGCGCAAAATGAAAGTTTAAAATTTCTTACAATAACCCAAGAGACCCAAATTCACCCCTTGACCACAAAATGACCTTTCAAACAATTCTGCTTTAAAAAAGAAAATGTTATGATGACACTAGAGCCCACTTTGTCCTAAAAATGACCATTCGACCTCGAAATGTCCTTACTAAACTATTAAATTTTCTAGTAAACTACTCTAATTGCCCAATAGACTCACCTCGTCCGATTTAACAAAAGGAAAAGGAGCGTTATTTGACATTCCCGCAAAGCGGATGATCAACGTGAAGTGAAGGGTAGGGATATGGAAAGGATTAGGAGCTCATTAGCATAGATGTTGTCATCAAGCAGGCACAACAGACTATCCGTAACATTCCGCTGTTTTACGGGCCTAAAGCACAAAGGCCGAGGACACCAACCTGACATGAGGTACGGCCGTAGCTTTCGCCTGATAACCGCAGGTGACTCTTTGCAAATGAGGGCAGTCTTTAGGATTCCCATTTTACATTGTTGGGAAACCCTATCAGGCAATTTCCATATCCTCTGTCTGTGTATGCCTAGTTCACGGTGATACGGGCATACACAAGGTAAGAGGCAAGGCAATTCCTTTAAGGGGAAAACCAACAGAAAAGACTTTTTTTGTGACTTATCGGGGGATTTGAGCCCCCGTTCTCATGATGGCTAGTGGAGAGAGATTGAAGCTCCAACCGCTAGGCCACCACCGTCAGGTTTAACAATGCAAACTTGCAACAACGTAAAATAGTGCATGTGAGAATAAAAATTAAGATATAACTATATTTCAATTCACTTTGTTGTGAGTGATTCAGGCAGTATTGCAGCAAATAATTTTTACATATTCGATTAATATTTTATCTATTACTTTAAATAAAAAGCCTAGCATGACTATAACATAAAACTGTACTAAATTTGTATATGAATAAATATTATTAGTGGTCGGACATTTACATTTTCAATTTAGAGTTTCCTACAATAAATCATAAAGGAATTGATTAATAGTGGGAAGGAAAATGAGCACCCCGCCTCGTGTTCATTTGCAAAAAGAAGCCTACGTGCAGCACACAAGCAAATATTTTGCATAATAATTTTTAGTAAATTTTTAGGAAAGAGAATTCATATTATTATTGATTACATTATATTTTCCAAATTGACGTGCTGATTTCCCACATAAGCACTTCATTGCTAGAATTCCTTTTTCAAGATTACTAAAGAAAAGAACTCCCAAACCAAGACAAGCAAACCGTACAAAATGGGATCTTACAAAGTAGCGAAAGCATTAGAATACAGTTGAATGACCAGTAAAGTCAACTATAACGCTAACTATTATTCAATTCACAATTACTAGGAATATAATTTAGCCTTCAAGTTCACTTTTGGGGCCCTATATGTATCTTAGCGGTTTTTTCTATTAAGTATTTTTTTTAAAATGTAGAACAAAAGTTTTTGACACGTGCTGGAAATTTTTTACCAGTGGTCTACGCCCACACCGCGTAAGCGTAGGCGTGTTCAAATATAAAGCAGGCCCAATGGGTTGAACTTGACAAACTCTTCTTTTATTTAAAAAATACATAACTATGAAAATCATGCCCATATCCTAACGAGAGTTGTCTTGGACGCCTTACAGGTGCTCGTACTCAAAATTTTTATTTTGTTATTGGTTAAATTTATAAATAATGTATGTTAATATTTTGACAATTCTTGGTACACATTTCAAAGAACTGTTGACCTATTTCTTAGTAAATA
Organism: Bilobella braunerae; assembly: GCA_034694865.1. NCBI lineage: Eukaryota > Metazoa > Arthropoda > Collembola > Poduromorpha > Neanuridae > Bilobella > Bilobella braunerae. The sequence goes on along the minus strand of JAQFYP010001985.1, from coordinate 10,630 downwards.
TGTTTCCCAAGGTTGATCATATGAAGCTCAAATTCAATTAGAGTTAAAAGTGGCCGAATTAAATTGAACTCGCACTTTCGCACAGAAGAGTGTGGTTGATCATAAACATAAAGTAGCTAATCTAATTTTGTCGGGTTTTACGCGACTCATCTTTGCTTCCTATAAAACAATAAGTGACAATTTAGCGGGCGTTATTTTCCAGTACTATGACACGAAAACTGATTTTCTCCCTATTTCCTCTGTACAAATTTCAAGATGAATTATCTGCTGGTAAGGCAACGATGTGCCTATCAAAGCCATGTAAACAAGTTTGATCATGTGAACAAAATATTGGATGTACATTTTGATGTCGCTTGTCTAATAAACACTTCTAAACCAACCAACCATTATGATCTTACCATAATTTGCGCTTAAGCTGCGCTTCCGTTGAAGAACCAAAATGTTGGAATGTCGCTTACAAAGAACAACAAGAAATTATGCAGTTGTGTACTACTTTCCTTCCTTGCAATTCGTTTGTCCATTGTATGGTTAGCAATGATATAAACATATAAATAATAAAACGTTGTTAGACGTTTAAGCTATAAAAAACTATCTCTTCTTTTCCGTTGATACGGAATACATCTTTACCAGAACTAACTGTTTTGAAAATAATGTTTTGCTTAATTAATTAGTTGGCATGATAATTTTGCTTACTATTCTTTGTGTTTCAGGATGGCCAAACGCGTTTGTTACAAGATTTATTTAAATAAAGAAATATTTGCTACGCAAAAATCGAACAAAATTTTTTCAGCAAGCCCAAAATCAAATCGCTTGACTTATGCAATTTGTTGCTGCCGCAGGTAAACCGTCATTCTCAAAAGTAGTATATAAAGAGAATCATTAGACGGAAATATAGTAACTTTTATTTTAAAACCACTTTTTAAATTGTACCATTTGTTTTCAAGTTTTAACTGTTAATCTGCAGGAATAAAGTTATAATGAAAGCAAACATTATAAGCGTGCTATTCTTAACACTCTTTGCAGCTAGCCAAGCAAACCAGGTAAATTTATATTCTCATCGAATAAAAGTTAAAATAGAGGTTATCAAGAGATTCGAAAATTGCCTTAACTTGATAGGATGATTTGTCTAATCAAAATCTTGTGTGTGACAATTAGGTAACTGTGGAATTTCGGTCGAACGCCGGAGAATCCCCGAGTAGAGTGCTTACGACTAAGGGGATTTTCATTAAACGGTGAATAACATTAAATTAAATTAAAAAGTCAAATGATTGTAGATGTACATCCATTTCAACGACTTTTTTCTTAGACAAGTTTATGGAATACCTATGATGGAACTGCAACTAACAGAACAAGAAGTGCCTGGATTAAAGTTAAAAGAAAACAACTACAGTGTTTCTATCCTCAACGATAGTGGTGAATTTCTTGACACCTACACTTCAAGCAGCTACGTTTGCGGAATAAATCCAATTACATTCCGTAAAGTCGTGAACTGATTTAAGTTCCACAATTTGTACCTGTCTCGGGCACATATTTTTTAAATAAACTATATTCATGCGATATTCAGTTTCAATTTTAATCCACGGTGTGAACGCCCATTACAAAGAGAAAACACAGAAAGGACCACTTTACCAGTTCGTTAAATCACTTGGCAAATCCCTCAATTTATATATATATATATTTATATATATATATAGAGAGATATTTTAATTTATTGATTATCATCAATGAGGCAATCTCTAAGTAGATCTACTTTGAAACTTCAATCAAATTATTAGTAGAATGTAGTTTCAAAATGTAAGCAAGTTAAAAAAGGCGCAATTGATACAGCATAGAAGCCAAAAACTGAGCACAAATTAGGACGTGAAGTATAATCGAGGGAATTTGCACCTACTAAATTTTTGTTATTGTCTGAGACAGATGTTAGCTTTTAGTTGTGAAAACTAAGCTTTCAGGTTTGCTTTTGCAGTTACAAATGGCCACACTTGAGCATCTCTACGACCACCAATTTTAGTAAACTTTAGAACAATGCTAAAATGACTAGAATGCATTCCGTTGTCAAAAATAACTAAAGTGATTGTTTAGAGTGCTGCTAGTTTACGAGCTATAAACAGACCGTACAATGACCATTTGCCAGCGTATGCATACCAATCGGCGCCATTGTTACATATGTTGTTAAGTAGTAATATTTTATTGCCTTTAAGATAAAGGTGGCTATATTTATTAAAACAAAATTTGTACAAGAGTTAAAACAGGGAATTGCACTTACTGGCGCCCAATAAAACTATTTCCTTAAAATATGTCAAGTTTTTAATCCTTAAATGAAAACGTTAGCAACTGGTTAAAAATGAATTTTTGATGTTCGGAAGCACTTTGTAAACATTGTAATGTCATTAGTTTAACTTTTGAAAAACAAAACTTGAATTTACTCTGTTCTCTGAACAAAAAATGCTTCATTCAATTAAGCAAATAAATACTTCGTTTGCTATGCTTTTCTACTCAACGTTTGTGTTGTTACTTATTTAGTAGCCGAAGCGAAAGCTACTTATGTTTTCTTCATTTCTGTCCGTCTGTCCGTCTGTCTGTCTGTCCGTCTGATAACCGCGATTATCTCAGAAACTACTCAACATAACTCAAATTTGTTTTCAGATATGAGTTTATTTAGTTCCGGTTCAGTTCAGTTTTGTTTTAGTTTCACCGGAAGTGAACCCCTTGGGGGTCAAAGGTCAAGGTCAAGGATATCGTTCTATGACAACATGGATAATGACCCATACAAAAGTTGTTTGTCTTATAAAAGGGAACAACATTTGTATCGGGCACTTTTCCCTGTGGCACCTCTGTGACTCCCAAAATGACCCCTTGACCTCAAAATGACCTTTCAAGGTCAAACCCTATTTTTGCATGAGACAAAAGTTATAATGGTCTCAATGACCCTAGAGCCCGCTTTGAAGCGGAAATGACCCCTTGACCCGGAAATGACCGCTTGACCCCTAATTGACCTTCCAAGGTCAAACCCTACTTTTCCATGAAACAAAAAGTTATGATAGTTTAATTGACCCCAGAGCCCTTTTTCACGCGGAAATAGCCCTTGACCTCCGAAAAGTTGGACTTCTGTTTTCTATTGTAATGGTTTTGAGATTTTTTTTACAAAAAATAATATTAAATACCTAATTATTTATTTTCCTACTTCCGTTAATGGTTGACCGTTTTATCACGGTTTATTAGTAGAAAAACTTACAATCTATCAAAAGATTGTAAGATTTAAAGTTTTCTACAATGATAATATAGGCATTGTGGGACAGAATATGAATCCCACACCTCAAGTTTAAACTTGCAAAAGAAAACATAGAGCCGACGCACAAGCAAATACTTTGAATAATAGTTAGCAAGCTTTCAGGAAAGAGGATTCAAATTTTTATTGATTACATAATAATTTCACAATTGACGTGCCTCCTGACGTGACAAAAACTCCCACCTAAACATCTCTTTGCTAGAATTTTTTTGCAAGATGTTAAAGAAAAGCGCTTAAAAATACAGACAAACAAACCGTGCAAAATAGAATCTTACAAAGTAGCAAAATCCTAGGGTACTGTTGACTGACCAATATGCCTAGGACGCTTACCATTGTCAATTTAACAAATAGTATGAACTTATGTTCCAATTATGTAATTCATGAAAAAGTCGAACAAAGTGTTTTCTTGGACTGGTGGACATTTACGACGTTCAATTTAAGGGGTCATAATTATTGTTGGACAACTTATTATTTATATATAAAGAATATACCCGTCCTTAGACCCAGTACCCTTATGTGGCCCACTGAAACTTTATTGTTCTGATTTTTCAATTTCAAGTGTCGTCTTGTTAAATTACTCGTAGTTAAATTTGTCGAAAGAAATGAAAACTCGTTCTACTTTTGTAACAATTAAATTAAAGCCCCCAAACTATAAAAACACCATTTTTAAACGTTAATTGTTAATCACAATTAACTAATTTGAATTGTTTTTGTGTTATTTGTCGGTTGTAGTTAGCTTCAACTCGTACTCTATACTCCACGTGAAACTTCATTTGCGGTAGAAAATTGTTGTTGACTGTTAAGTACAAGTAACTTATTCAGAAATGTTTTTAAGTTACCTTGAGTTTATAGTTAGCTTCCGAGTACTAAAAAATTGCAGATTCCATGTGAAGCTAAATTTCCAATTCTAAGGCTTCTGAATGATTTTTTGTTCTCTTCTTGAAAAATAAAATTACCTGATATGTTTAAAAGTTAAACTGGATATTATTCGGTAAAAAAGCTCTAAAGAATTGTGATTTTTTTGAAGCCGTGAAGGGTTTTGGCCGCTATTAGTTTTGTGAAAATATCATCGTGACTTTAAAGTATAATTGAAACAAATAAACAAAAAAAGTGTTCATGTATTTAAGTTTTTAAGTTTAGCTCTAGAAAAATAGCACTTGGTGAAAAGGTAAGCGTAAAAAATACCAAAATGTGGTGACATATAATGAAGCTTTGGATATTGTAAACGTCGGAATAATAAAACTTCGGGTAAGCAAGCTGTGACTGCAACCTGGGTTACAATAACCGAGGTCCACTGAACCTTCATGAATGGGCGGAGAAGGGGAGCGGAAAGTCGGGTTGGAGAGGACTTCGTAGGAATAACTCATTGCATTGTAACCCCCGACCCCTTGTAAAACTCAATTTGCAAATGGTAAATGTTGTTAATTATTAATCATAATTAACTAATTTAATTAGGAATCGGTTGTAAGCTATTTTGAGTTCAGTTATCTTCAGCGAACTTAAAAACCTCCGGTTGTAAATAAAACTTCATTTCCAAATGTTAATTATTGTAAATTGTTAACCATGTTTAGGTAATTAATAATAGTTTTTTATTCAAATGCGGGTCATAGTTAGATTCACCGCACAAAAGAACCCTCATTTACAATAATGTAAATAGTTTGTCACAATTAACTGACTAGAAATTGTTTTTGAGCCATTAAAAAGTTAGCTTCAGCGTACGTAAGAACCCCCATTTTGCAAGTAAAATAAAACTCCCAAAAGTTAATTGTTGTTAATTGTAATCATAATTGTATAATTAAAATTTCTTTTCAGCCATTTACAGGCCATACTTAGCTGCAGCGTACGTAAACCACCATTATCAACAGTAATCACTGGTTCCAAAGCTGTGCGTTCGTACGAGCGTGCGTGGTTAAGACTAAACAGGCTTTGGTAACAAAAACGGCCAACTTGAGAAAAGTGATATTGAGCCATAAGAGTAACTTGCTCTCAGAATTGCTAAAAAACGCTGGAAGCGATACAACATGTTGAAATAAGTGATACATAATTGATGCGGATTACGATAGTGCAAACCCTATCCTGATTGGACAACTAATTATTTAGCTAATTTTAATTTGACTTTAAAAACGCAAGTCGTGCTCAGGGGTCTTGATTTGCTGAGTAAATGAATAAAAACGTGTTTTCGCTACTTTACATATGAAAATCAATTCATAAAAGTTAATTATTGTTAATTGTTAACAATAATTAATTAGGAATTGTTTGTGAACCTATTAGAAGTCATATAGTAACCATCAGCGCAAGTAAGAACGCACAATTACTTATAAACTTCCAAAAGCTAACTATTAAAAAAAAAGGCGTTGGTAGGACCCGAACCCGCTATGTTGGTGTTCAAGTTTATGGCGACGCTTCTCACCATAAGGCCAAATTGTCTACCAATTAGAAATTACAAGAAAATAGTTGGTGAAGTAGGTGCCTTACGACCCGGGTGTCCTGGTATAAACCAATTGCTTTAAACCAGTGCAATGTTGTAATTTATAGTTAATTCAATTAAATTTAAATTAAATCAATTAGGTCAACATATAATGAAGAGGGTGGGGATGTGGTATGGTCGGAGCTCATTAGCATAGACTTGGTTACCAAGCCGGCATTACCTGAAATCAGGTACGGCCGTAGCTTTCACCTGATAACCGCAGGTGACTTTATGCAAATGAGGGTAGTCTTCTAAATTTTGACAAAAACTGTTGGGAAACCTATCGGCAAATTTCCATTTCCTTTGTCTGTGTATGTCTAGTTCACGGAGATACGGGCAAGGTAATTTGTTAAGCACAAAGCCAACACTGAAGACTTTTTTGTGGCTGATTAAGGGATTTGAACCCCTGTTCTCATGCTGGCTAGTAGAGAGACACTGCAAGGCTCTTAACCACTAGGCTAACCCCTCCAACTAAAGTAACTGCTTTAAGAGTTGTACTTGTAGGAAAAGGACTTTCACGGAGATTATCTCATCAAACACTTTGTGAGAACACAATAAACAAAGAATATGCAACGAAAAAAAAACAAGATGGTACGTCCCGTGAAATTACTTGCAATGCGTGAATTCAATTACTCGCAACAACTACCATTAATATGTAACAATTTTTTGAAACAAAAAACAAAATAGCAATAATGAAATAGATACATCAAGCACAGGTCAATCCAAATAAACGCATTGGAACTACTGTTAGTTTTTATTTACTCATTGTATAATTTTTGTGTCGGACAATGCAATGAGTCTCACATCAACAATAGTCGTTCATGTATCCGACGCTGGAGCTTGGATAGCATTTGTTCCCATTTCCTGCTCTCGAACAGCAAGTGTTGCACTTCCATTCAATTTTATCGGAGCATTTGACTGTTCGACCATTACGACCACATTCGACTGAAAATAGGTAGTATTGTTTACAAAGTTTGTTAAAATTTCGAACACTTTTTGTTTTGTTTTGAATAAAAAAAGTTTTTCCTTATACTTACCTTCTTCCAACTGTGATACAAAAGCAAGCGACACAAGAAGTAGAATAAGAAACAGTTTGGAATTCATTTTGGACTGATTGCTTGCTGTATGAATATATGCTGAATTCTTCAAGTATAGGTTTGACATTTTTTTTTCAATTTTAACAAGTTTAAATACCAAATTAATCGCACCCGCCCTTCCAGGAGCTTGCTTGTTGGTAATTGTATCCAGTTAAATACTAATAGCTTCAAAATTTGATGATCGGGATTACTGTTGTTCACTTAACACAATAGCTTTGTGAGAATTTTTTTTATCAAAATACTTTAAAAGTACAACCTACATGGCAAAGGAGCAAATTATCGTTGCCTAAACCATCAACATAGTTCCTTAAGGGCTTCTACATGTTAATATGGCTTTAATGGCGGAATATAATACAATAGTAAATAAGACGTTCTTATTTTTTTCAGTACAGCTTTCTTAGACAGAGTCTCGAAATTACTCCTTCGTGTCAATTTGTTTAATTCACATATCCACAATTTTCGTTTGTCCTAATGACACAATTTTAGAGTCATTGGCTCGTGTTGCAACTTTCAAACAAATTTATGTTAAAGTTCTAATAAGATATAATAATAAGTTTAGTTAAAGAAAATAATAAATAACCATCAAAACATTCATCAAACAATGTACTGCCCTAATTATGTACTTGCAAATTATTGTTCTCCAAATTGTATAATATTTGTCATCCTTAAGCAATTCCTAATTAAATAGTTCAACTACTAGTGTTCATAGAGGTTCAACAAATAAAGAAAATATAAAAAAAAATTATTTCTTTGCAGATAAGTTACTAGTATTTATGGTTATGTTGGATAAAAACGAAGCCTTTCAATGCCTTCTTTGTACTCTTTGGTATCGGAAGACAACCTAAAACGCACTTCTAACATTTGAACTAACGTCCAATTGTAGGAACCCTAAAAAATTCAAGGATTTAAATAAACTCCTTTTAAAGAATTATTATAATATGCATACTAATTTACTTTTTACTGTAGAAAAAATGTTGAAAAAAAAATGTCGAATTTGAGTAAAAAAACACCTCCTCAAAACAACAAGAGAACTTTGTCGAAATCCGTCACAAGCGAGAATTTTTGTTTTCATTTTTGTTAATTTGAAACTCTTGTTGACGACTTCTAATAAACATTTACAAAAAAACAAAAAAAATTTTATTGCAAAACATTCCTCACCCTAGAAGAAAGTTGGATCTTACAAAAGTGGGCGGTGTTTGAACCTAAATTTTCTTTTTGTGTTGACTTGACAAATCTTTAAGTTTCTGAACGCTTCAGGATTTTTTGAAAACTTTCTGGTAATAAACAACCATGTCCCAACACCCTAGATAGCAAAGTTTCTCCAAAAATTGCTTTATTCTTGATAAAACCGTCTATCCATCTTCCTATCCGAGCTTTATGTCTTCCAGGCAAATCTTAGTGACGGGGGAGATTGGTAACTTGAGTTCACGCATGGGCGTTAATTTATTTATCATTTACTTTTGCAATTCCGAAAATCATTTGGCTATACGTCTGTAATTTATACAACTTGCTGCACTGCACTAGTTAAGATACTATTACATGCTTTTGTAATGATGTCTAATCTATGCCTACTTTAATCCGGTCGTTCGAGGTTTTGACAAGAAGCTTTACCCGTAGGTACCGGGGGCGAATAAGTGCGATATGTGTTACCCTTACTTAAAGTTGCAGTCATGTTTCAATTTAAAGTACTTACAAGGTAACGTTTTGGGCTGATGTTCGAGTTGAGATAATTGACTTATACAGGGACTTAGGTTAACCCATTCGAACATGGTTACCAAATGAATTCGTCTGATAGTCGCGTATTTGACCCTTCGATGACCCTTTGACCGCAAAAAGTCAGAGATGACTGCAGAAGAGTGCCTGGAGAAATTCCAATCTCAATTTCCTCTCCAACTCAAGCTGCAGAAAAAAGGTGGTTGAGTTGGACGTTTGAGCGAAAGAGAAATTGAGAGACATTTTTAGCTCCATTTCCTCTATGGTGAAACGTTTTACTTCACCACTTCCAGAGGTCATCTAAAGGTCAAATTTGCGACTAACAGACAAATTCAAGTGTTAACCATGTTAGAAATGGTTACTCTAAGTCACCATACAAGTCACATATCTCAACTCGACCATCAGCCCAAAAGGTTACCTTGTTAGTTTAAAATACAAAAAAAGGGTTCAGAAGAAAGAGTGTTTTAATCGAAATCACTACATGAGAATTTTGACAAATACCACCACAAGCGAGAATTTTATTTTCAATTTTGTTTCAAAATAAGAAAAAATACAATCCAATTTGTTTTAGAATACATCTCATACTAGAACAAGGTTGGCGAGAGGCTATAGAAAATTTACAACTAGTGCATAAGTAATTGTACAAATAGGATGTAGCAATATCCCCATATTCTCAGAGGGCGTGATGGCAAGGGAAGAGAAAGAAGAGTTAAAACCGATAAAAAACCAAAACGATGTTTTTTTTTTAAATTTTGAACCAGCTTCAGAAACAGGCTGGTTTGGAATTTTCACCATGGATTTCCGACATCTACCTAACTTAATATGACAGTGCAGTTTATGAGGACCCGAAAAGTTGTCCACCATTATTAGTTACGAATATTGTTCTGTGGAGCGTTTTTTTGAAGAACCAAATAATATTCAAATTAAATTCTATGTTCGTGATGTCATTTGGCAGATTTGAGAAGTCCAAAGTAAATAATTGTCCAACATTGCAAAAAACAGAAAGAAGGTCCATTGAGTCTAAATAATCCTCAAACCAAACCCTGTCAATTGTATAGCGTTGTTTTATTCTACTCTATGCAAAATTTGGCATCTTTTTAAATATATGTCAGCCACATTTGAAAAGAGTTGGAAGCTCGTATGGACGAATTTGTCTCGTTTCGCATTATTGAATTACAAACCCAAAGCTATATCGAAGATAAAATAATTAATGTTGTGTCTTGATTTTGTTTAGTACATTAAAGTCATTTCCTAAGCAATTGTTTATTTAGTTAAAGTAATCTTTAATGATTATAGTCACTGTTGATTTTGGATTTATTGTAGAATGTGCGGTTTTTATTCTAAACAATTTTAAAGGCTTAAAATTTATTGCTTTTTATTCATTTCAAAACAGTTTTAGAACGAATAATTTTCTTTAAGAACTGTTTTTGAATTATTTTAGGTTTTCTTTGAAACGTTAATAAAATTTAATTTCTAAAACAATCCTTAATTTGATCAAAACTGTTGTTAATATTGTAAACTTATTGTGTAGTGTGACACATGACCTGCCGTAATTATTATAAAGAGAGTTCGATAAAAAATTACAAGTCCCAACCGCAAATTTAGATATTATTCGCATCCTTAGAAATAAGAATAAACCGTTGTAAACGGTCAAGCAAGTAGTAGAAGTTGGAAATTTAGACAGAAGATATTGAACATTAAAAATAATTAAAATTATCAGAATAAAAAGTAGAATTTTGGGGCAGTGGTAGCATCTGATTATCAAAACCACGTTAAAAAAAAATTTGAAAGCAAAAGCTTTCCACTATCTGTGCTTTTGAGGTCAAGGGGTCACTTCAGATTAATGGGGAGCTCTAAAGGTCATCAAAACAATAATAACTTTTTTGTTTTACGCAAAGGTAGAATTTGACCTTGAAAGGTCACTTTGAAGTCAAGGGGTCATTTCCGGGTAGAGGCTCTGGGGTCATCAAAACCATAAACTTTTCGTTTAATGAATGAATTATTTATTTGATATATGGCGAACCCATGATCAACATGTTAACAATGCACATTAGTTTGAATAGT
>JAQFYP010001984.1:0-13808 GCA_034694865.1 Bilobella braunerae | reverse complement strand
GCAAGAGATAGGAACAACCGTCTTACGCATACATGACCCCAGTCCACCCTCTGCAACTGCAACCCCAGGTGACACACACACCCCTACTGCCCCACCTGACCTCCAATACCCCATTTGGGCAAGCAAAGTGGGAAAACCTTTCGGAAAAAACCACTTCCATATTGGCGACACCGGGACTCGAAGCCTGTCCGTCCATGGCTAGGGCTCAAGGCTCTAACCACCCGGCCTTCGGGAGTTGGACTCGTTTAGGTTATGTAGTGAGTTAAAATTATTATTACAAATTACAAATTATTTACAGACGTGTGTCTGCCTAGCTTAGTCCCCTATCAGTTTGTCTTGTCAAAGTTCATTTGCCTGTCCACCTTGCCCTGGTGACCACTGCTATAAATAGCAGTCGCAATCGGTTTGTACTTGGTTAGTCGTCATTCGTCAGTTGTTCTGTTCAGAACTCTAGGCCTTTGCCATGTCGACGACGTGGCCCCACTGTTGAGTCTTATTGACCTGCCCAAATTGTCGCCCTTGTCATAGCTAATGCAAATAAATATATTTGCAACCGTTTGTCTGTTGTGTCTTGTCCAGTGTTCATTGGCAAACGAATTGTCGCGTCGGCTCCGCCAATTGAGCGCATCACCCACGGTTCATTCCAGCTTTGAGAGTTCACGGTGGCGTAGGATACGCGCCATGACAATAGCTTACGCCAAAGGCGAAGTGATATCTTGCATCATTTTCTAAAGTTGCCCCAATTTAATTAATAAATAGCGATGATGGTGTATTTTTCCTTAGAATGCTTACTTCCAACAAAAAATGCATGAAGTGCTGAATTGGAGAAAAAGCAGGAATTGGCTGATGTTTTTGTGCAGTCCATTTGTGTCCAATTTTCCGAAATTTTTTAGTTGGTGTGTTTTATCTCAAGAATTTCCATAATGTCAAATAAGGAGAAGCAGATAGTGATGGATAAATTTTCAACAGAGCATTTTCAGTGCGCCGCAGCGCGGTTTTATAATAAGTAGTGAAACGTCCAGCCGATGTAAAACGGCTACAGTGAACTTAACAGTAAGTAGTAAGGCAGACCTGAAAACAGCTTTAAGGTACCCTAAATAAAATGAACGAAAAAATGTGACAAATATAAAAAAAACACTCGTTTTGATTGGGTAAAAAAATTATTATTATTATTATTAATAAATTCCTTGCGTAATTAGAAAAATCTTATATCCAAACATAAGCTAACTTAAAACAAATTCCCTGATAAACTAGTTTATCGCAGAATTAATTAAGAGGTTTTTCTTTATTGCAAAATTATTGCATTCGAAATTTATCACAAATTTACGTAGATATACTGAATTAGTTGCAAATACGCATAGAATTTTTGAATTGATAACAAAATTAACTCGGGATTGTCATTCGATCATAAAATAACTACTATTTGCGTTCAAAACTTGCGATCAATTGAATTGATCTCAAAATAGGGTTGAAAACTTAATTTGCTTGCAAAATAGTGTTGGGACATCGAATTGATCACAATTTACATGGGGACCCAGAATTGATTTGAACTTTGATGGGAACTTAACATAAAAGAAAATACCTCGTTACCTACACCTACCTAAAAACTATTCTGTTTCAATTTTTCAAGAATCCGAATCAATTATAAAAAATAAAAAATGAGGTTGGGTTTATTGCCTTTTGTAATTATCGACTATGCTGGGCACGCGTTCGCGTTTCCACATAATGTGTCATCATGTCAAAGAACAAAATTTAATTAAACTCGCCCCGTATAAGAACCTGAATTTTATATGAGTCCTTGATTTAATAGATTCTGAGAGAGAGACGGCTGAGATTCAGTTTGGGTGGTATCATTCACTTAATTAATTTCTATTTAGATATTGAGGCATGACTATACCTACAATAGTATCACAGTAGAACGTCGATATAATGCATTGTCCATAACTAGATACACGTTTTTCTTATCCATTAAAACTGCATAACGGTTCTTCAACATTTCCTTCTTTGAAATGTTCGTTTGCATTGTATTAGTAGATTTGACTCTCTTTGATTATGTTGTCAAAGTCATTTCTTCGAGCAATTCAGCTTGTGGTCGGCGTTGGAAGTGTTTTGGGTAGTTTTCCTTACAAATGGGATTCAAAAGAACAGAAAATAAACTTGGTAGAAACGAAATTTGGGATTATAAAATGGAAGGTTGGTATAGTGTACATTTTCGCAAACGCAATTTTTATGACAATTCGGCTCGTGCAATCAGCATGTTGCCTGGGGCTTCCATACGGGATATTATTTCTCAACCTATTTAATGTAATAACGTTCACCTGTACGTCGTTCTTTCACATTAGTTTCTTGCAGCATAGGAAAGACTTTGTAAATTTTGTGAACGAGCTTATGAAAACAAATCAATACTTCAAATCTAGTAAGTATTGCTTGATAAAATTATATTAAAATGTAACACATCTTTTGCAACAGTTTTTGACATTTCAGTATATACCGTGCGTTTCACCAGATTACCGAACACCTCATTCATTTACCATAGACGATAGCTGATTTTATGAGCGGGATTTGTTGTAAATTTTATTTTATCTTAGTGTTGTGAACGATTCATTTTAGAGTATGAAATTATTTTTGACTCAAGGTTCCTTTTTAGTTGAGCAAAATAAATAAATTGTCTATTGTGGGGGGCTCAGTTTCTGGTGAAAAGCGCGGTATTTTATTTATGAATTATTTATTTGATATATGTCGAGCCCAGATCAACATGTTAGCATAATGCATTGGTTTGAATATCGGTATTGTATAGTAAAATAAGTTAAGAATAAGTGTTTGAAGTTTATTTTACAGGCTTAGTCAATGGTAAATACACAAAATAAAAAAATCGTATTCAAATTTGAATAATCAATTAGTCAGGTATTTTACTTACAATATTGAAATTTTAGTAATGTAATTGCTTGAAGACTGCCATTTATTTTTTTTTTTTTGTTTTTTATAACAAGCTTATTCTGACAAATCTATTCTAGATTTTTAAATAATCAATAATAATTGTTTGATTGTGGATAATTTTTACTATTTTAGAAGATTACTCAAATGGCCATGAAGTCAAGTCATCAATACGAAAAGCTGCTATTGCTATCTACATTTACTCCACTCTCATTTTCTTCATAGCACTCAAATCACTTGATAAAAATCCCAAATACTTCTTTACACTAACTGGTATCAAGGGGTTACCACGATGGAAATTGGTTCCGCTTGCTCTATTCGAATCATACGTTTCGGCCCATGTGGCAACGATGATACTACTTTGCTTCACCTTCATAATCTGCTATGTTAAATGCACAATGGCCTGCTTAAGAATTCAAAGGTATGATTAAGTCAATGCAATAAGTACCCATCTAGGTGTACGGCAAGTAAAGCAAGTTTCATGATATTCCGCACAACAAATGCATTGAAAATTAATCACTTAGCATATAATCGCTTTAACTTGATATCTATAAGCCAAATCTAAAGTTGTTCTGCTTTATACAGTGAACAAAATTTTAGAAGCATGGTGAAAAACTACAGAATTTTGCAAGTACTTAACAATCGTTTCAACGTCTGTTTTCAAAGTATAGTACTTCCCTTTATATTGGTTATAATTCTGGGTGTGAACGTTTTGAGCAACTACGCAGCAGTACGCCTCTACAGTTACATTAAGCTTCCTGGCGTTTGTGGATTCATGATGACTTCTTTTGCAACGCTTGCAATTGTTGTCGATATAATACCACCATCTTATCGTATGAATGATAGCTCGAGACTACTTGTTCAAAGAAGTTTGGAAGCCACGGGAAAAACTGGGTATCACAATAAATACTTCGTTTCTTGTAAGCCGTTAACAGTTCGCGTCGGCTCGTACTTTGGAATCAAACAAATTACATTTATGACCTTCATGAAAATCATAATTGATAACGCAATTACCTTGTTACTCACATTTTAGAAAACCTTTTATTATTTACCCTAAACTTATAGTCATAATTTTTTAGTTGGTTTTGACCCTTGTTTTGAAACTTTTACTAACACAATTGTATTTATGGGAATTAATGTTTATGAGAGAAGAATAAATCATGAAATCAAAAATATAGTAATGTCAATTTGCACTTATCTAAAAATATTATTACTATTAACATTAAGCTACCTAGAAATCAATAAACAATCTATTGCAAAAAGTTTATTGACGCCTATTAGTAAATGGTTTCCCAAATTTCTGCAACAATGCAATTGATTTATCAGAGTAAAACGATTGTAAAGGTAAAAGTTTATAATAAAACTTAGATACGTTATTTGCATGCCTTGGTCAAAAATATTCCTTATGAGAAGTATGTAATCACAAGTTCGTAGTATAACCTCAGTCGTGATTAAATACGAGTATTAGAGTCCTTACAAATTAAACAATAAACCCAGATTTTTATTTTCATTTCACCCTAACATGACTAAAGGCACAAAATACAATTATTTTGTTTTCCGCGTTCCATTATTTGTCTTATTCACTTTGTCCTTGCAACCTTCAAAGATTTCAGTTCTCGCTTCTGTGAATTTCGTGCAAAGTGGTTCTTGCATAAACCCTCTGCAACAACTCCTACACGCCGAAAGAGTGTCTTTCCTACAAAATGCTTCAACTAGAGAAAAAAGACTAAATTAGGCTTGCGATGTTTATTTCTGTGTAATCAAATTGAGTTATACCTTGTTGATTTGACAAAACGCAGAACATTGCTACAAGCGATAATAGAACCAAAAATTTGTAATCCATGACAACGCCCTGCAAGATTAGTACAAGTAAAATCGGGTTTCACAATATTATCATTTTGTAAGATTCTAATAATTATATAGTAAGTTTGAAGTGACGTCAATTTTTAAATTTCAATTTTTTTTGTTTTTTGACGTTCATAGGCGAATTTACGAATTTCTTTTAAATCATTAATAAAGGTATAAAGAAGAATTAATATGATGCTGTGTTATTACAGTATTTTTTTTGGTGAATCCAGTCACAAATTACAATGGGCAGGATAGTGTCGCAACTGGAAATGTAATGGTCACACAAAAATCTTTCGTTCAAAACCAATAACTCCCGAGACAAGCAGATTTTTTTTACATTAAAATAATAAATGGGTAAATAAAAAAACTTTTGAAAATTTTTTTCTCAAAACAAGATATGGGAGTAGTATATGGTTGCACTACTCCGTTTTTTTTTTGTAAAAAACGTTTTACGCACTCTAGACAAGCCGACGGCGACAGAAATTAAAATTGAAATTCTGCTGTCTAGCAAGTTTTCAAATAAATTATTTTAGAAAAAGTTTTTAATGCAAAGTGTAAGAGGAGTTAGAGAGTGTGAAAATTAGGGATTGAGTTTAAGGGAGAAATAGTAAAGTGTTTCATTTCTTAAAGCAGTGAGAGTTTCACTTACAAAAATGACATTGCTGTTTAGACAAGAATGTAGTACATAAGACATTGGGTAACAGAAGTAAGCTTCATAATATTGAAATTTTTGTTGAAATTGAACATTTGTTATCATTTCAGTGCCCACGGGCCGCAGTCCGAGGGGTTAGGACCCTTCTCATAGCTTGGGTAGGTGCCGAGATCGAATTTCGGTGGGAGCACAGAGCACAGTAAAAAAAAACAGTGATTGGTGTTTAGTGGTGAGTGGAAGCGTGCAGTAGTTGCGGTAGTGGAGGGTGTGCTTGTGCCGGTATGCGTAGCACGCTGATCGGCCTCTGACTAAGCAGAAGCTCCTCGGTGGTCGACCCCATGATCAGAGTTCAGCTGAAAGCCTATTGACCAGACCATAGGCGTATGCCGAATAGCATCAAAAAATTATTTCAATAATTAATAGTCTTATACTTCGATAGCCGTTGTAATAGAAATAGTCCCCATTGCATTTAATTTTCGCCTTTACTTTTTTCTCAAAAGTAATTTAAAGGCGTCAAGATGTCGAAGTTCGTTTATGTGTCTGCAACTGAATCCATTTTTACAAGGTTAAATTTACTGCACATTGTGCAAAGTTCAAGGCCACTACTCAGAGGTAGCTGAAGGAGCTTCAGTAATAGAGTAGGGTTGGGAACCCTTTAGTTGAACTCTTCACGATTTAATTTCCATAGCTTTTGACAGTGAAAAATTGTTTAACACTGAGCAATCAGAACATGAAAATCCACGGGAATCATTTGTCTCTTGGAGACTGAAACAGTGGAACAAAACAATGCTGCAGAAAATCGACACCAATAAGTAATTAACAGACTTAAAACTTGCTAAAAAATCCACTTATTATAACACGACGGTCTTCCTGTTCTTTTAAAAGTAAAACAATTTTTATGACGGGTTTACGGGTAGTTTGATTCATAAAAAGATTTTTAAATTTTTAGGTACGCCAATGTATGTATTTATGCATCTATGTTACTAGTCAAGTATGCTAACTAGTTTTGCTTTGCTTCACTTAAAATTAACTATTTGAGTTCAAAATCGTTATGAGAACTTTTAGTTGGTTTTAAAATTTTAAAAGGAAACATGTTGAAAAACATGTTAAACTGATTTTTGGTTCATGTGTTCTTGGTCTTACAATGGACCATTACACCAAGGAACACGCAGATCTCTACCAGCGTTACATAAGTCGTTCATATGACATTAAACAACTTTCACAAACTGACAGCGGCATGCGCGAGATGTTTATAATTAAAAATGGAGAAACTGAGAATTTTACTTATGGAGATTGGTTTGTGAAGAGAGAGAATCTGAATCAGTCCTCATTTTCTCCCAACTCAAAAAATCCAATTCCTTTACCTCTCATTTCTCATGCGTATCTCCATAAAAAAAATCTCCGCTTCTCCATGCAAAATTAGTTGTGACTCGTACATGCGTGGAACTGAGCCGCTGCTATTTTGGAAAAGTTGTGCAATATGTAGTATGAACGCCGTATAACACGTTGGTAAAGTTTCGCGTATTCCTTGGTGTAATGGAGACATAATAGCCAGAAACTCCTTCTCAAATTTGTGCGTCCAAATGTCAGTTTTTGTTCGAGGTATGGTGATAACTTCTAGCTGGTTACATGTCAAAGTTTTAGCACATTTACGGAATGGAAATTTATTCTACAAAGTCGTAAGTCTGTCATTCTGTCTGTCTGTCTGATTGTAATCGATTTGGAGGATAATTTAGTCATTTTTGTCAATATTTAAACCTTTATTTTAAAGTACTATGATTTTAATTTTTTCGACTAAATGTTCTTGATTTCAGGTGGTCAACCATAGGCTCTGCGTATCACACAAAGTTAAATGGAAACATGCTTGGTTTGAGAACAGAATCTGAAACATAGATTTCAGCCAATGTTCACTTTCAGGCTAAACAGCGACATTCTACTACTATTTTTCGTTTCTCCCGCATCTCAAATCCACACGCTGTGACATTCAGTTATCCAAAACGCGTCTTCAGTTACAACAAACCCACAAAACTGAGAGGGTAAAGTAGTTAGATATATTAATATATAGTTATGCATAATATATAAATTCCTCGCCCATTCTGTGCTTTTAGTGTTTATATTGTATATAAAAGCTTTTCTCAAATTATTGCGTCTTTTAAAAAATAAATGAAAGTACAAATAGTGCCTAATAATGACTACTTTTTATTACTCAAATTTGAAACCTCCGTTGTTTTTTACAATGGAGACGTACAATGTGATAAGGCATCAAAAGTTCATCGGCAACCTGAAACCTCTTGTGGCAATTGGTCCTCTGGAACGCCCAAACCAAATATGCATTCTTTAATTCCAAACCAGTCACTGTATGCCGTTTCAAAACTTTTGGAAAAGACGAACGTTTGGGCCTGAATATCTGTAGCGGAGGGGTCAGAGCAATTGACTTTGACGTGAAATACAAAAGAATTCCCACCAGCTATGCAAGGCACTCCATTAAATTTTGCCCAGAAGGGGGGTTGGACCTGATAAAATTCAGCCGCGTCGTAGACCTTTTCAGAAGAGTCGTAGTTGAGGGTACCGCTGAAAGGGTTGATGACATGGTCGCTTTGGCTGAAGTAGGCCCCGTAGTAGGCAGTAGAATCTTTAGAAGATGGCTCAAGTACCATCCATTTGCACGTATCGTCGGGAAATGCTGTAGGTGCGTACAACTTGGTCATTAGGTAGGTGCCGGACATTTTAGTAAGGTCGATCCAATTTCGATTTTCGTAGCAATTAGGACTTGAAGTCGTGTCTATGACTGGGACATCTTGCGCATCCACAGAGATTACTGCCAAAAAGGCAACCAGCTCTAGAAATTCAACTGCAAATCTCAACATTATAACCATTATGAAACTTCAAGTGATAAATCCATTCTCTGTTCAAACATATTTAAAGGGGAAGTTGAGTTATGCATGACGATTTTGGTGTAGTGAAAAATAGATGATGGCACAAATTCTAAGTCGTAAACTTATTTACTGATTCAGAGTTTTTCCTGCATAAAATTGTATTACACTTTATAAAAATCATAGATTTAGTACTGATATTACATGGGAGCGTGCGTGATTTTGTTAAGCTCCTGACAAAAATATTTAAATTTATAGACTCATCATGTGCAAAAACATACTCGCGCAGCTAAATACTGCTACTGCAACATAATTTGATTTAAAATAAACTAGTCAGGCAGATTTATATACAACTTGAAAATCGCCCTAAAACTTATTATTTGTGCTATATATTTATATTTTAAAGATTTTTTCTTATTTTAAGGTTTAAATTGGAGCAATTAGCGTTCATTAAGAAACAGGTAATTTAATTTGTGACAAAGAAGACAAATGTTTTTTTTTTTTAAATCCTTCCACCTCGACATCTACATTTTTAGTGAACATAAAAGTGCCTTTGAGTTTTACACATACGTATACCATCCACTCGCTCATCGCAGTCAAAAAATCTCTCTATACCAAGTCCAATCCACACCCCCGTTACCCTCTGTTTGTCACGCACGCTTCCGTCATTATTATAAATAATAAAAACACATGTCCTAGGACAGGAAATAAGATATAAATTACGGGTGATGAATAACTCCAGCGTTCATCAGTGTGCAGAGAAGAGAAAGGCTCTTGAGATTTGCATACTCTCGTCCACTCGTTCATAGCGTACAAAAGAATTCTCTGTAAACTTAATCAATAATGAAAACTCCAATACCCCTGTCCAACTAGCTTTCTTTTGTTATGCACGCTTCCATTTCTATTTCATAGGAAATAATTACGCATCTACGCACCAGGTAATAGTTTTGAATAATTAATATTTGCCTATTTGTTTTGACTATACCTTTTCTTCTATCTCCGGAATTTAGTGTGTTTCAAATTTTCTTGTCATCGTTCGGGCTAGTGAGTCGTTTGTTTTTTGCCTTGTAACTATGAATTTTAAACTTTGTAAAATTAAATCCACGCGTCAAACAAGTTCTAAAAATTGATCTTAGGATAAAAAATAACACGGGGAACTATTCTAAACCTACGTTAGCATAATAATCTTGCAATTATTGGTTTAGCTTTTGAAAAATAGGTTTTTTGATGAAGGACTGCCAGAGTGTCGATAATAATAACATCGGTTTACGTCATTAGGATAATTATGTTCCTTCATTTTTGTGATTCCCGAGAGGCTGATTTTGTCGTAGAAAGTCAAAGAAGTCTACCCTATAAGTTATACACCTTACTTGATTTAACTTACTGTCTGTAACTATACGTTAAATTAGTAGTTGTAGCATTATTTACAGTTACAGCAACTTTTTAGCAAATTGGGCTATATTAATAAATAAAAACTTAGTTTAGTTTTGTCCTACAATTGCATTGCATGCAACTCAACAAAAACATGTAAACCCGTAGCAATCTCCTTATTGATTGCAGAAAATTATTTAGTCTTGCCTTATTGCCTTCCATATGTGAGATTTAGCCCAGGTTTGCTTTATTAGTTGGTTAGTTTTTTTAAGATGGCGCGCTCGTTGTCTTTGAAATCAATTTTTGAAAGTAAGTTTTCCTAGTTTTCTTAGGAATTCATGAGTACTTTCCGTATGTATCAATGATTTGTCTTCTGTTGGTCATTTGTCCAGTTTAATCTTTTTCCGCTCTTCCGAAAATTTTGGTACGCGGTTTTTTTTTTCCAAGTGATACAAAGTTAAACTTAACTAATTGTTAAGTGACAGTGTCTAGATTTTGTTAGTATAATTTTGGCAAATAATGCATTAGAAATAATGGCTTGACTTGCTGTTTAATACTGCCGCTTAAGCTGTAGTACTTGATTTCCTGATAGCCGAAAATAATGTGATGAAATGGTAATCAAATTAAGTTAAATGGAACAAACACTTAGCTTTAGCTTTAGTTAATTTTTTTTTCGATTTTGTCCGTTAACAAAAAAAATACTGCTAAACAGAATGCTAATAACTGAATTTCACTGACGCAAACAAGTTAAGGCAATCACACAGAGGTATTGTTTTGTTCACACACAGGTTTTCCAAAAATTTATTTGTACCGGTTTTCCAACATTGACCCTATTGTTACATTTGCGATGTTTTCATAATTTTTTGCAAGAAGAAGGACCCGAATATGAAGGTAATAAAAAAACTTTTCAATTCCAATATATATATATTTTATGTATATATCAGCATATTACATTAGTTAAAATGTTGTAGGTCGTGAAAAGTGGTAATTCGGAGTTCAAAATGGTAATATTCCAGTCAAAAAAAGGAGGCGAATGGCTAGTTAGTATAGAAAAACTTTGAAAATGGTGGACTTTTTACTAGTATGATTTAAGTCAACACTCAACTTTATAAGAAGAATTAAAAGAAAAAAAAGAAATAATTAAAATAAAAGAATACAATAATTAATATACATATAATTCACAGGAAATGTGTTTATGTGTAGCAAACTTGTTAAAGAAAGAAACGATCCCTTTCCTATATCTTTTCCGATATATCTTTTTTATATGTCTTTTCCGATATCTAACATTAATGCCAAGACGGTGAAATTAAGAAACTACTCAATGCAAAAGGAAATAAATTGATAATTTGTTCGCCTCACTATAATCAAGGTGTTACGTGCGAGGCTTGGGAGCTTTGCTTTGCTAAACTGTACTCTCAAGTATCGAGAGTAAGAAAATTAGAATTTTTAAACAATTTCTAGGACGAGAGAAAATCCAACTTGATAAGAAATGTTTTAATATTTTTTTTACTAAGTGAAGTGTTATTGGAAACATTTATTTTGTGCAAAAATAGAGAGTAAACTTTATAGATGATTCTGAGGTAAAGGAGTAATTTTCAAGTCAAGGGGTCATGTTGCGCTTAAAAAAGGGTCTCTAGGGTAATCGAAACCATTGGAATTGCTTGTTTAGTAAGAAAACAAAGTTTGGCAAGGAAAGGCCATTCTGGAATCAAGGGGTCATGCTGAAGTCAAAGCATTTTGGGTGTGAAAGTGTCACTGGTTTTATTCAAAACATTGTAACTGCTTTTTTGTGCGTTGCTAACTGTGTTGCAATAGCATTTTTTAAATTAGGGGCTCGAGGTGCGGAGGGATTTACCGCTTGCGGGAATAGCCCAACTACGCCTTCATCATTTCGAACCCACCCTCTTCCACAATCCTCCCCCTGCAAATGATTTTTTTCTTATTGGTCGGTGCAATACTTGATAATAGTAAAAGATTGCATGTTAGAGAAAATTGGACGGACTGAAAGACGGACAGAGCGAATACAAAAAGTATCCTTAGCTTCGCTTCTGCTACATAATAAATATAAAACTTACCGGAAATTTTTTGAGTAAAATTGAACTTTGTAAACATTGTAGACCATGTTTCATTGGTCTTACGGTTTTGTCTTACTTTGAAATTTAAATAAGAGCAATGCACAGATTTAGCGTTCATTAGGGTAAAGGAAACCTCCTCGACGTCTACAATCCTAGTGAACGTAAAAGTGCCTTTGAGTTGCGCACATGCGGATTTCTGTCCACTGGCTCATTACTGAACAAAAAATCTCTCTATATAAAGTCAAATCCCCACCTTGTTACCCACCGCACTTTTTCGTCACTAATATAAACTAGTAAAAACACCCGTCCTTAGACAGGAAATTTTAAATTTAAGATTTATGTTAAGTGTGATGCTCAACTCTAGCGTTCATCTGTATGCAGGAAATTGTTTGTGTGACCAAGAAGAGAAAGGCTCTTGAGTGTTGCACATCGTATTATCCGTCCACTCGCACATAGCTTAGCAAAATTCTCTTTAGGTTAATTCCATTACCCTCCTTTTGTCACGCACTTTTTTGTCTTTATTTACTATGTACTAATAATAATATTGTATACTTAATAATAGTTATTGCCTCCGCCCGTAGTCCGGGGGGTTAGGATCCTTGTCCTAACTTGAGTAGCTGCCGAAATCAAATCTCGGTAGGATCACAGGAAAAAAGTGGTGGCGGGGTAGTGGTGAGTGAAGGCCTGGAAAGTTGCGGTCGTGGAGGGTGGGCTTGGGCCGGTATTCAAAAAACAGTGTTCAGCCTCTGCCTAAGCAGAATCTCCTCGGTGCTCAAGCCCACATTCACTGTTCAGCAGAAAGCCTTCCTTATGAGGATATTTATGTTGCTATATTTTTAGATTTTTTCTATTTCTGAGAGGCAGATTCGTAGGGAATTCGACAATACCTACACCATGGATCCTATTTTTATACTGACTACTTGATCTTACTAAACTGTCTGTAACTATTACATTGAATTAGTAGTTATAGCGTTGTCTTATTTGACGCCTTACTAAATAATAATTGACAAAAACTTAACTTTAGTATTGGACTACAATTTCAGTGCTTGCAACTCAACGATGACATATAAACTTAGAGCAATCTCCTTGCATAATTCCGGCAATGGATTTAGTCTTGCCTTATTGGCTTCCATACAATAAAAAGAGCTCAGGTTTGCTGTATTAGTTGGATAATTTCCTTAAGATGGCGCGCTGGGTGTCATTGAAATCAGAGATTGAAATTAGTTTTCTAAGATACGTGTTCAAGCATTGTGGAAAATAAGCACAGCGACTAATAGAAAAATTGCCGATGCCGTTTGATACTTATGAAAAACGTATGTTATTCCATGCAAATGAACACTCCAATTATATTTTTGTTATTGCAATACTGCATACAAATCATGAATACCACCAGTGGTCAACTTGTAGTATAAACAATATTACAAGTATATACAATAAATAGGCATTTAAAGGTTTGAATTTAAATGGAATTAGTTTTGTGAACATACATGTAGTCCAAAATAATGCGTCACTCTTCCTCGTCAGATTCCTGGGAGACCGAACTTTCCATAGGTACCAATGAGTCATGTTTACTACATTTCAAATAAAACAGTGTATAACTATAGTTAACTAATAGTAAGTTCAGCACAATTATAAACTAGAAAAGACTTTTAAATTCTGAGCATACAGTTGTCAGGGACTAGGGTCAGATACAAAGTGTCACGGAAAAAAATTTCATGCAGTTGCATGAAGAAAATAAATAAATAAAACATACATAAAACTTGATGAGTACAAAAATTAAATTCAAGAAATATGTCTATGCAAGTTTTGATTCCTATTAAACTATTTGCTACATAAAAATTCGAGGCGTTCTTCAATACCTAATGGGAGTTTAACATTATGATTTTGCTGCTTTTAGGATTGGTTGAAGGATTTACGTCAAAATCTTCAGTACTTTTTTTACCATTTACCTTGACGTTTGTTTCAATTTGGATTATGAGAGTTGGAGTTGAGACGCTGAAGAGAACAGACGTGTCACTAGAGTTATCAGGAAATAGCATTGCTTTAGTTAATCAC
>JAQFYP010001983.1:0-13810 GCA_034694865.1 Bilobella braunerae | reverse complement strand
ATTAACTCAAATCAAAATTAACTCGAATCAAAATTATTCGAAAATTAACTCAAATCAAAATTAACTCGAATCAAAATCATTCGAAAATTAGCTCGAATCAAAATTAATTCGAAAATTAATAAAATGAAAATTAATAAATTGAAAAGTTAAGTTAATTGAAAGTTAAGAAACTTAATAATTTCTAGTAAATCAACCTTTGTCTTCGCCTCTGTTTCAATTTGATCCCAAAACTTGTAAGCATCGAACATTAGCGAAGTGTTGTACTCTTCAGGGTAGGTCATCCGAATAATTCTGGATATAAAAATAGAGCAATTTCAAATTGAATTTCAGGAAAATAACGATAATTTTAGTGAATTAAATGTTAATTATTTAAATTAGCAAAGCTAAGTTACCTGCTCTCTCCATGACTAGATCCGCGCTTATGGAGCCGGTCAAATTGTTCCAGTAAAAGTATTTTTTCTCCCAGCATTTTTGACAGGAAGTATGCAGTAGAACTGCCCATAATTCCAGCACCAATAACCACTACTTCGTATTCTGTCGACATTTTGAATTTACAGTTTTTCACAAGGACGAGCTGAGTCAATTTATGAACTAATCGGGAATGAAAGTGAGAACAAGTTTCTTGACACTTATGTAATGATCAATCATATCACTTAAGTGGCAGATTAGTAGACACTAGAGAGGTCATCTAAAACACTTCCAGAAAACAATGCAACCAATGAGAAGCCTCATAACATCAAGCATTGGACCAATCAATTGAGAGTTCGAGATTGAAAATTTCAATTTTCGAAAGCATCGCTTCAAAAAGCGACGCATCAGTCAACGCTACCAATCATACATTACAGTGGCGACATTTTTACCGAGCATCGCCAGCACCTAAAACAAATACTGAGCAATATAAGGAATATAAATATAACAATGACAATTAAATACTTTTCACGTTAAACTAATTTCGAATGACAATTAAGAGCTCCATCGTCAACTCTATTGTTATTCTGAACACGTTAAAATTAACATTTTACTATTAGCGAGACATTGAGAACGTTACTTTAAACACGCATGTTTAAATTGTGTTTAGAAGAGCAATGTAATTTTAAAGCTAAGGCTGTAAACGTAATGTTTATATTAGTCGTGCTCGTAATATTGGTCCAATTTGGACTGATTAAAGAATCTTTTCAAGCGAATAATTCACATACCGGTGAAGGCATTTGCCCGTTTGAAATCTTGAAAAATAATCAAACATCAATTCGCAGTCGCAGGTCGGAACAGCACACGGTTTGTGACTTGATGGTCAGTTACAAATTTAAATTAATTGAAGTTGAAAATCGTCGAAACTAAATTTAAGCGTTTTAGAAACCACGACGAGGCGCGTTTCCACCACAGACAACGCTGTGTCCTTGGAGGATTTTCATCTTTAAAACCGTAATACAGCAACAACATGCACAACCAGGTTTTAATGGGAGAATAAAGCGATGATTCGTCAATTGATTTAGAAACTAAATTTAGCAAGTTTCTAGCTCAGTTACCCTTGGGTCAACGACTGGAGACAAATTGTTCAGTGGATTCCTCATTACGGCGAGAAAATTGACCAATGGAGAATTAGGGGATATTATCGGGCATTTTGAACCTCAATGGGACGTCATTCCACACTGTTGTGGTTCACAGACCCCGGCAAGTATTGATTTGGATTTTTTGGGCTCTTATCAATGCTTAAGTTTAAAAATTAAGTTTTTAAAACTTTAAACATTTTTAGAATATGCTGGACGGTTCTTTGAGTGCAAGAATGAAGAAAGCCAACCAGACGATGTTGTGGACAGCACCAAATAGCTATATTGGACCTTTTGTTTTTGTGTAAGAGAATTAGCGTACTGAGAAGGAAAATATGATTCAGTTTTTTTTTTTTACACCAATGGTTTTTTAGAGCTACGGTTTGGAAGACAGTGAGCAAGTATTGGTTCGAGGTCAAATCTCCAATCTTAAATGTCATTTACAGAAAACCATGAAGATGTAGAAGCGAGAAGTACTTGCTGATTGATTATGAATAAACTTCTGGAGAACAAGATACACAAAACATTGTCAGCTTCATTTTCGTTTTAACATATAAAACATAAATAATAATAACAGTATATCTTACCTAAAAGAGGACATATTAAATGTTTTTTTGATATTATGGTTCTATCGATTGAGATTTGAGTTGTGCCTTTAAGTTAGCGTATCTTAGAATGAATCTCAGACTTTTTCCAGGTCCAACTTCATACGTTGTTGGATACGGAATCTCCTTGGGCCTGAAAAAAATAAGATCCTTATGTTGGTAAGGCTAGGCAAATTGTATGAAAAACAATAAATTACCTGTGAAATATTGAGTGGAGGGTTTGCTCCCATAAAACAGGCTTCACGATCTGTTTTGGCAATATCCTTCTCACCTCTGCTTCAGTCTGATACCGAAAGCCCGTAACATTTGAGAACACAGGAAGACGAGGCTGCTGAATGTCAATTTCCTTCAGCAGTTCTTTAATAGCATACTCAGCAGGCTTCATCAGTTCTGTATGAAAAGCTCCAGACACCGGTAGAATGTTGACTCTTCGTAATTTGAAATCCTGGTAGTTTTTCTTGATGAACTCGATACACTCTCGATGTCCCGCAATAACCTTTCCGTGGGGAAACAAATGAGATGCAATGGTACAGACTGGGTCTTCGATTTTATACTCTCGAGCTGCCCATTCCCGAGCGACTTGGAGACCAAACCCTAAATAGGAGTTTTCTTCAAGTGTTAGTCCCTTAAATGTATTAATTACTTATGAATGCATAATCAGACAAACCTAGTGTTGAATCTGCGCCATAAACTACGGTTGCCATCTGACTCGGTACGTCGTCACTGGCGATTTGCATTGCTTCCGCACGAATTTTGACCAGCCTCACTGCATCCTCAAATGATATTACACCTGCGAAAACAAGTGCTGCATATTCACCTATGCTGAAGCCGGCAACCGACACCGAAGATTCAACTGCCAGCGGGTCTGCCTTCTCCAACTTGGTCATGGCACTTAAGCTCGACACCAGAATCGCAGGTTGAGAGTATATAGTCTGATTCAACTTTGCAATTGGTCCGTCTCTACATATTTGCAATAAATCGTATCCCAAGATCTCTGACGCAATGGAATACAACTGTTGGTCAGGGTTGTCGCCACACATCCCAACGTACTGTGTTCCCTGGCCAGGAAATAGCATTACCTAGCAAAAATTCGAGAATGAAAGCTAACTCGCATCTACTTGTTTTCAAAGTAAATAATGCCGAACACGATATAACTGAGCACATACCGAGGTTGTCGAAGGGTCAACAATGTGCCGTCGTCGAGCCTCGGCTTCTGCGTTGTCTCCAGTAGTGAAGATTTTGGTTTCTTTTGTATACGGACTTGACATGAATGGATCTTCAGCTGGCAAGGTTGAGCCAGCCGTGTTCATTGCCTTCCGAACCTGTTCGTCCTCAAAGGTACCGGCGTTGTCCAGCAACTGCGTAAGCGGCGCCTTCGCCTTCTGTTTCTTGGAATCCTGTCTACGGGCAGGTTCGTCTACGGAGCCATGAGGAACCATTCGAGTACGAGAACGAGGTCGACGATCATTAAAGCTGTATAAATGCTGCGGTGTTGTTGAAAAATTTGCAGTCTTCCCTGGAAGGCTTAACGTAATGGCACGTCTCCACCACATCCTGTGTCGTGTTCAGCGTTCAGCGTTGGCAGCGTTCAGTGACAAAGACCTTTTGGATAAAAAATCGATTAATGGTAACTTTTTCCACTTATTCAACCTGTACTGCGACACAAAATACAATTGAATTGTCGATGTGTAATTATTAATTGCCAATTACCCGAATAATAATCTAAATTACAAGGAATCTTCCGTTACACTTTGTTAAAGTGCTAAGTGTTTGTTAATTAAGAATTAATTAAAATTACAGAAACAGATCAATCAAACTTAAAGTTAATTTATCAAAGTAAAAAGCATGTATTTTTCTTTTGTGGCGGGAAAGAGACAACATCTGTTTTTGGTTTTGGCTAAATCTCAAAAAAGTCAAAGCTAAAATTACAAAAGCTTATCAATTAAGCCTCTTGTTTTAATTAATGATTATTAAATTAATTGCAATAATTAACTTTTAAAGTAAATGTACTTAAATATTTTGAGACGCCTAATCGTCATGGCAGAGATTTATACTAACGAACACTACCACTTCAAATTCAGTAACCTGATAGGGACCGACCGACCGATCGTGATCGGGTGTCGGGTCGGCAAAGGGTGTGGCATTGACAAGGTTAATGTCAAAGGTCATCACAAGGTCAAGCCATTGACATCGGACCGTTCTGCTTTCCGAAGCAACCGGCCTTGTCGCATTTGTAATGAAATTTCTGTCGGACGGAGCAAAGACAAAAGGTGAAGAAGTGATGTCAATCGTCAACGAATACTTCTCATACACTTCTGCACTGGTGAATGCCGTTCCGCAACAAAATTGAAAACTAAATTCAGAATTAGTTTCCGTAAGCGTAAGTAATCACCACAGATAAAATAATCGCAACTCACTTTAATCATCGACAGACAGACGTTCAACGTTCAATGTTTATAAACAGTTTCAGGAAGGACTTAAAGCATTTTCTATATACTATGTGAATGAAACGATTTTGAGTTGGAGTTGGTCTATAACTAATGGATATCAATAAAAAACCAACCGAATCCTAATTATCTCATTTCATTACGTTGTTTCAGGTCGGTCTTTCTCTTAAAAATGGGTCTTGCAAACCTTACAACCTTTGAATTGGCAGCGGGCAGCGGGATCGCTGCTGGACTTATGGGAGTTGCTGCACTGGCGTATACAACCATTAATGCAAGTTCGGCAACTCATCTTGACAACTACGAACCGGCACCAAAACTACCAAAATTGTCACGTCAAGTATATAAGTTCAACACAAGTATATTAGATGAAGACCCAGACGAGGAGCATGCCCCACTTCCTGGGTTACTCATTCTTCATCAGATTCCGCGGCAAGCTGCAAAAGTTAATTACATTAGTTTTCTAACACAACTAACCGAACGGTTTTTCTCAACAGTGGTCGTCGAACCCCATGCATTGCTCCCTTCGTTCTTAAGTTGGAAACATTTCTTCGCATTCACAACATTCGTTACGAGGCAAGCGGAATACAAGTAAAAAAAGAGTCGTTACTATGATAATCGTTTCCTTCTTCACAATTAGGTAGATTTCGAATCAACAGAAGCTAGAACTCTTCGCAGTCCATGGATCACCCTCCGTATGGAAGACACAGTTGACGCTCAAAATTCCTTTGATTTCCTATGCAACGAGTATGACATTGAGCCTGATGCTTTTCTGAGTCAAGAGGAGAGAGCAATCAGTCGTGCTTTTCATGCAACCATGCAATATCACCTTTACTGGTAAATCAAGAAAATTTCAATTTGAAAAATCATACATCGCCAAAGACCAACCCAAACATTTTCCGTTTTAGGGGAATACGTCTGACGCGTTACAGTGCCAATGGAGCTCCAAAATTTCGACAAATTCAATATTTGCCCCCTGAGGGCTTGCCAATACTCGCGAAAGTGCGAGAAGTTACGGAGAAGTCGGCTTGGTATCATGGGATTGGTAAAATGGATCCGAACGAAGTTACTAGCTTGATTTTGGCAGATATTGATGCATTATCATCGCTGATTGGTAAATTCCACTCAAAAGCAATTTATGCGTTAATGAAAAATTCACATACAACAAATAAGTGAGGAGGATATTTAAAACCACCGCAGGCAGTAAAGAATACTTTTTTGGCGATTCGCATCCGTCTGAAATGGACTGCACTGCGTTCGGTATGTTGGCCCAAATGTTATGGACCATGGATGAAAGCCCGTATTGCTATGCACTTAAACGTGAGATAAACTAGTCCTTTTTTGGGTAAATGTTTCGCCACATTTGCAACCCATTATGTCCATTTTTAGATCGTACTCGGAATTTAAAGGATTTTTGTTGGCGGATGCGGAAGATGTTTTGGCCAGATTGGGACAATTGCCTGCACAATACACCATGGGATCTAGCCCCCAACGATTCAAATACAAACTTCTAGCTTATTTTCCCCTTATAATTAACCATTATTAAATTGAATTGAAGAATTGGGCTTCGTCAAATACAATCTGCATTGTAAATCTCAAATCTAAATGTATCGAAATAAAGGTCGTTCAAGTTATTTTTCTAGAATGATAGCGAAGACCAGACTCACCGCAGAGGCGGAACCATTAACCATTACACAAAATTTAACAAGGTTTTTTTTAATATTGTTTATTCAGAACCGAAATAAACATTTTACGAGTTCCTTAGGTCCATAACTTCTCTAATGGCTTCCCCAGCTCACATGAGCTAATAGCATTCAATGCTTCAGCTAGAATATCACCATGTACTTCAGCTATTGGTCGATTTGTTTCTACAATCTGAGTAAAAAAAAATCATAATTTCCCATAATTTTAAAACAATCATTCTATTTATGTTGGCACGCGCCTTACTTCATGGGTTTTATCACTTAAGAAGAAAAAAATACATTACCTTCCAAGTTTCGTCACGAAGGTCGAAAAAGCGCTGCTTCACTTTATCTTGAAATTCCACGTTTTCGTATCGCTCTCGGCCATAGTCTTCTCGTTCTGAAGCATCTTTGCCGCCTAAATTCAAGAAAATCACAGCATCCGGTTTAGGAAGACCTACATCTGGCCCTTTGCACCAATTGAGGTCCAGACCCTGCACATCGCAAAAGAATAACATTAAACCAGGCATGTACTCGACTTGTTATAAATTGTGACAGAACACAAGCATTTACTTTACTTTAGCAGATGAAAAGGCAACCCCGGAGAATGCATAACGATCAATAACAAGGGAGTTCCCGTTTGCGAGCAGTTGTTCTATCTTTGGGCTGCAACAATAAGCATCCAGCGGCTTATTTAAGAATTTCATTGCAATTACATGAGAGTTTCGTCTTTCGAAATTACTAGGAAGTGCAACATACCTTAATTCCCACCTGTTCGCAGCGAATAGGAGATGGATTGACTCATCTTGCAGATCAGTCTCACCACTGAGATACTTATTAATCGTTTGACCGATTTGCGTACTTCTATCTAAAGCAAAAATTAACGGCTACTGTAAAATACTGATTCAGTTACTAATAAACATTACCAAGAACAATAGGCGTACAAATATGACATACCTGGAAAACAGAGAGCTGTTACTTGCTTCCCTAACCGCTGAAGCGCTTCTAGCAACAATTTGACGTGCGTCGATTTTCCAGCTTTGTCGCACCCTTCCAGTACAATAAGGGCTCCACGGCTTGTCATTGCTTACCTCTCCAGGGGCACTCTTCAGTGCGATATTACAAATTTCCGAAGAAGCGACAAAGGCAAAGCTTATAAGCGCAACAATCAATTAAGACCTCGTTAATTAATGTACCGTTATTACACTATGTTAATCATGAATGAATAATCCTCTAATTAAAAACTAACAATTCTTGTGAAGATTGATAAACAGACAAATAAAAGGGAACAAAATAAACACAAACGTGAAATGGAAAACAAAACCTAAATTCATAAGAAGCATCGGGTATGGGCATAATTATTTACCCATCTTAAATCGTTCAATTTTAAAAGTTAGAAGAATTAGAAGAAATTAGTAAAATTTTCGAACATACAACGTTAAAAATTAACAAAAGTCAAGTAAAGTGAAAACAAAATAAAAAACAAAAATCGTGTATTGCTAGAGATAAGAATCCTGCCTAAACTCTTATGAGTGTTTTTACACGGTCAAGGAAGAACTTTTTGTTTCACTCTACCGCCAAACTGCATTTTAAATTCCCCGCTCTTTGGTTTAAATGCCGGTTGTGATAAGAGGGCTTTAAATTACGCAAGCGTACAAATTCCCAACCTTTTCCTTTTCTTTATCTCCTTTTTTTATTCCATTCATTTCTTTAAACGTGGTTTTTAAACTTTACAATCCAAATATTGTACGACCTCAAATTCAATCAATTAATTGAAGGTGTTGAGAAAGTAATCGACGGGAAACTTCTACAGGTCATTGATCAAGGTCAATTTCTGAAGCTCGACTCACAAGCTAAAGAAATAAGGTAATTGGGTAGTGGTGTTGGTAATCTAATTTAGAATTAGCTTAATCCAACTTTACTGTGTAGATATACACAATAAGGTGTACTTGGGGAAATGTTTTTAGGAGTTCTGGATTTACGCTAAATCATGGCAGATGGAAGAGCATTGCAAGCTGCCGGATCCCTAGGAAGGGCGGAAGATGCTGTTGACGAAGTTTGGAAACTAATTGACCGGTACAATCTCACCTTGAAGCAGAAACGATTGATGTCTCAGCGCAAGAATATTGTGAAAGATAACATCCCTCTCGATGCCAACTTTATTCGGATGTCGGATGCGCTCGTTGAAGACTTGATGGGTAAGCAGTCCCTAGCTGCTGTTAAATATAGGTTGTAAATTATAATGTGCAAATTGAAATTTCATTTATTTAGAAGAAAACAAGGATCAACCGTTCTATCAACTCTGGCAGAAGTTACGGATGGTACAGCTCAAGGTTAAGTTTGAGACAACACTGGTTGACAGTGCCGCAGTTACATTTAAGGTGGACGAAGCTCAAGACTCCGAACGGGTTGCAGCTTTTTTGAAATCTGTTAAGAAGATGCAAAATGACAAACTTGGGACTTGTAAGTATAGGGTGATCGATCACCTATTGTGTTCTAATCAATCTTCAATTGGCTTCGAACCATAAACTTTGCTCATTTCTTAATTTTCTAGTTGGCCATGGAATTAATCCAGGAGAGGCTTTCAAAAATGCAATCAATTCGCTCCACGCTGAATATTTTGGAAAACAAAATTCAATTCCAAAAAAGTAACAACACGTGGGAGACATACAGAAACCACACTTCCTGCCGTAACTTTCAATAGGACAATCCTCTAGCTCTGGTTCATAATTCTACACGTATATAATTAACTGTCATTTTCCTGTCCCTATATCTATTCCTGATCCTTACTTAAAATTAACTAGTTTTCAGTAGTGTTATACCGCGAAAAGGTAAACCTAAGTAAATATTTATATTGGAAAAATTTGATTACGCTACGACTCCGATTAATTGATTACATGTCGTATCGATGTCGGTGTTGGCAAAGTATGATCACATCCAACAATTTTTCAATTTTGCCAAAAGCAGGTTTATGTTTAAAATTTGAACTTTATACTGGAAATCGATGGAATACATTTAAATTGCATATCGAATTTATGACTTGCTAGTTGCCAGCATTTCATATCTGGAAGATCAGAAGGAAATGTTTGTTGGAAAACTGATTTATATCAATCAGACATGATAAGATAACATGTCAATGACGCTGTATTGGGAATTCAGAACAGGTATTGGATATTTCATTGATCTAGCCTGCGTAGTAATTGGCAAATCCCTGTCACTCTGACACCGTGACATTCAAAAATGGGAATAAAAAAGTTCAAGGTCCATTTCGAAAATGCAAATCGATGCTTCTTCCCTGGTCAATTGGTTTCAGGCCACGTAACGATTGATGTCAAGAAAAGGAGGGAGATCAAGGGTACGCATTTTCAATCAAACTTATTTATTTTTGGTATTAATTTATTTTTAACATTGTTAGGCCTCTGGATAAAATTCGAAGGGAAAGCCACCGTGTCATGGACGGAAAGAGGTATAGATGCTGGAAGTACTTCTGAAAAGAAAGGACCCCGAAAAGTGATGTATCGTGACATTGAGCCCTACTTCAATACCGAAATAGCTCTCCTTGGCCACACTGCGTCAAGCGTTAGCGCTGAAAACGGACCAGTTGTGTCGATTGCGTCAGGAACCAGCACATATCCATTTGGATTTACACTTCCGCTGGGAATCCCTTCCTCCTATGTTGGAAAAGCAGGTCAAGTTTACTAC
Source organism: Bilobella braunerae (assembly GCA_034694865.1). Taxonomy (NCBI): domain Eukaryota; kingdom Metazoa; phylum Arthropoda; class Collembola; order Poduromorpha; family Neanuridae; genus Bilobella; species Bilobella braunerae. The sequence goes on along the minus strand of JAQFYP010001983.1, from coordinate 3,830 downwards.
TCCGCTGAAGTTAGCTTGATCGCTGGTAAATCGAATCTGAAGCAGCGATTTCCATTTACCGTCAATGGCATTCTGGATTTGAATCGAGAGGCTGGAGTCACGGCAGAAATGGACACACGCAAATATAAGCGTCTTGGCTGCTTGTGCTGTAGAAGTGGTCCAGTAGGATTCCTATTCAAATTGCCAAAGAAGGGCTATGTCCCTGGTGAACCGATTCCATTTGTCGTTGAAATTAATAACCAGAGCAGAAAAAATGTTAAAGCGACTTCCATCAGCCTTGTGCAGGTTGTACTAGATATTTTATAACTTCGATATATTCGAATATCTTAAAAATTCACGATATGTCTTATTACACAACTTTAGTTTGTTAGCTTCCATGCTAAAGGAAATACGTTCACGGATACCAGAACCATTCGAAAAATTTACGGACCAGAGGTCAAGAAGGGACAACTAGAAATTTGGGATCGTGACGCTTTGCAAATTCCCCCAGTTCCGCCTACACGCCTGGCGAATTGTCGTATAATTGACCTGCGCTATACACTGAAGGTAAGGATTTAAGTTACAAAATATTGACAAGTTTACACTATAAGGTGATGTAACTACGCTAACGCTATGAATAAGATAGGTCGAAATGGAAGTATACGGATTTGTCGCTAAAATTAAGGGTGAACTACCAATAACTATCGGAACAATTCCACTCCGCTCTACGTTTCCAAATATACGACTTCCACAGCCACCGCCGCGGCCGCCAACACCAGGCTCAACGACAAAATCTGAACAAGTATTCTTAACGGCGCCAGCTGAAAGGCCAACTGCTCCACCGTTCATGGAAACTTATCCAGATTTACGTAATTGCCAATCACTAATTTTTGAATCCAAAAATTAATCCAACCCTTAATTTCTGTTATTTTAGCTCCTCCCAGCTATGAGCAAGCAATGAGCTATGACGGCAATCAATCAAAAGGGGCAGTAAATGTGGCATTTAAAGCGGGTCGAAACGATAATACTGAATTGGATGAAGCGGCCGATTTATTCAGAGTTGATGAAACCTTTACTCCACGCTACATTTCTTATGTCTGGACAGGATAAGGAAGTGTGCTAAAAGTTGAAAGAATATTCTAATTTTTCGTGATTCCCATTAATCATTGTTTAAATGCGAATTCATTATTGAAGTCATGTGATTGATAGCTCTAACATTTGTAATTCATAAGTACGTATTAAGAAATATGATCCTATCCTGCAGTGTTTAAATAAAGGCACGGCTTAAAGTATGTATTGTATATTAAAAAATCCTTCGTACAAAAAAGATCATACTACAAGCTGAAATCAAATTTCTTTCGATTTCGATAGCATCGATGCATTTCATATAGCATTCAGCAGTAGACAGTTCATAACACTAAACTATTTTATCATTAGAAAAGTTCTAAGGAGACTCGAATTAATTGCTTATATTGTGTAAATCAACGCAAGAATGGATATCTCAGCCAAAACTTACATTGCAACCGGTATTTCTACGAGGAAAACTGAGCGAAAATGAATTACTTCTTGTACGGAATGTTAGGCGTAGCCGCTGATGGAGCAGGGCGCTTCCTTCCCGGTGTAACTCCAGCGGGCTGTATCGAAAACAAAAACAATTTCCGTAAAAGATAATTTTCGCTTTTCGAATTTTGCTTCTTTACCAAATGGGCTGGTCCATTAGCAGCAGAACTGCCGTTACGCTCGAATTTCTTTTTGGTTTTCTCTTCCCGAAACTTTGCCCAGTCATCTTCTATTAAAGTCATTATTTCCTTTCCATGAATTTTGAATGCGCGTCCGTGATCAATGGAGAACTTAGTTGCAAGGCGCAATAATTCCTCCTCAACTTTTGGTAAATGTTTTCTGATAGAAGTTAAATTGTTTTGATCCTTTAGTAACGCGGCACCCCTAAATGGAATCATAGTCGTTGAGATTGTTTTTTTTTAAGCTAAGAGAACGACTTTTGATATAAATAATAACCTGTTTGCAAATCTAGAAGGATCCACGGCTTTGGCTTCCAATTCTACCATTTCACTCCACATTTGTTGCCGACGAGCTAGCTAAAATAAGAATAACAATGTTTGCATTTTGCGTGAATTTCACATAACTACTCATTTCGATTCACCTTGTCCATAAGGGCACGATTCTTCTTTTGATAACCCCTCCACACTGCCAATTCGGCCCTGTGTGCTTCATACAAGTCTTCCGAAAAATTCTGTGAAGTAAATTTGTTCATGAAATGAGCTTTGTCCTCTTCGTACACGTGGCAAGCGTCCCACACTTCAGTTAATTCATTCCGAAGATCCGAAGTGGCAATCGCTATAGATTTTATTCTAGCATCCCTCTCCAATGATCTTTCGATCAACGCTTGGTTCAAATTACTAAGCTATAGAAAAAAAAAACATTAATGACATCTAAATCCAACGAATATATTTAATTACATTTCGAAGGTAGAATTGTAAATACCGCTTTTTCAATTTCTGGGTGCATAATTGAATAGAGCAGGCTCAGATCTTCGTTCTCTTTCACTTCCAGCCATCGCTCAGTTATTTTACTCCATTCATCCTTAATTTGCTCACGCTTTCGATCGACCAAGAGTGCCGACTGTTGGAGTAGTTCCTATGACACATGACAAGTATTAACTTTCACAAATGGTGGATTTCATAAGACCACAACTCGCTTTCTTGACATTAACTTACCTCGCCCTGAGAAATCGTTTCAGCATTACACGACCACTCCGGGAAATCTTCATCATCATTCCCGGTTAACATCTTTTCCAACTTACTCTCCGCAACCTTAGACAGCATCTTGAAGTAGGGTCTAATCCTCTTCCGAAGTTGACGTAGGCGCTCTACGGTTTCAATCTTTTCGTAATCTTCTACCACTTGCTCTTGAGCTACAAGATCCGCCATCGTCCCAATCTCAGTTTTACCTATAAATCGATTCCCGAAAGCAAACTTAAACCATAAAAACTAAACCACGAGCCTGACAATTTTCTGGACACAATCAGACCGTTGACAGCACGACGAACACCGTCGTCGTTGACCTCTTGACCAGTATACTGTATTACCACGTCTCGTGTTGTTTCGTTGTTTGAATTTTGGATATATTTATAAAAACCGTTTACAGCACTTACCAAACACCAACCACCACCTTACTACGAAGTTCGATTTCCAGTCCTTTCTTCTAACGAAAATGTTTGCTTAGCCTTATTACAGTAACTAATTAGCAATTAAATTGATTATTTCAGTAAAATCATGTAATCAAACTCAACGATCGATGATTACAAATTATTTCCAGAAAGTTAATCAGTTTACAAAGTAGAAAAGTATACAAGTATGGAGGGGGTATCGTGTCATAAAGCAGGTAACAAACGCACACCTGAAAGACACTAAACACTTGATAAATTACACCTGAAAACAAACACGTGAAAAAATACACGTGAAAAATTACACGTGAAAAATTACACGTGAAAAATTACACTTGATAAATTACACTTGAAAAGAAACACGGGATAAATTACACTTGAAAAGAAACACGGGATAAATTACACTTGAAAAGGAACACTTGATAAATTGAAGGCAATCGCACTAGAATCCCCTAACTGCAGCGTCAACAACATTTATTTCGTCGTTGACAACAAAAAATTTTTTGAAATCATAAATTGAAACATTGTTGGAGTAAGGCAAAGTTTAAATATGGTTCCCGCGGCATCAATTTAAAATTTTTAAAACTGTTAAATCTACCGCACGGATAAAGGTCAGAGTTTATTCAATCTATTCAGAAACGCATTTTGTACAAAGTATCGGTTTGGA
>JAQFYP010001982.1:0-13812 GCA_034694865.1 Bilobella braunerae | reverse complement strand
GAATGCACTATTAACTTTTCACTTGCAAAATGTTACTTTCAAGTACGATAAATGCAATTTCAAGATATTCATAATACCAAAATTGGTATGAGTACGCATCATTTGATAATTATAATTAGCATATCAGTCAAGCTCATCAAAATCGCGGATTATTGTTTATTTTGTACAAGCAGTAGTGTAAGCGTAAATCGAAAAGTTCAAATTAAAAAAAAAAATCAATGTTCTCACTGCATAAAAATAGCGCGAAGTAGTTCCTTGCGCTAGTTCTAAGTAATAAGTTCTGTGTAATAAGTGGTTGATTGGCTTGAGATGCTGAGCTTAGTTAAACCAAATGTCGTAAAATTACAAAGGAAAGTGACACTAATTGCACAACTTATTTATGAATCAATCAATCATACTTTTTTTGTTACAACATACCATAGTCAACCATCAGTTACACGTTAAACATTCTACGCAAACTTTTGAAATAGTTGTAATTTGTAATGTAAACAATAGTTAGATAACGCAATGCAATCGCACGTTTCAAAGTATCGTAATGCACTATTGCGAACAAATTTTGTTTTGGTGTCACTTTGTTGTCCTCCGATGAGCGGGGTCATTGAAAACATGAATTTTCCTTTCACAAAAAAAAAGTTCATTTGTTTTGTTTTGGTATAATCGAGGTGCTACTTAATAATCCGTTGCAAAAGCAAGTGACCAAATAGCGTTTTTTACTCATATAAACTACAATAATTCTACAAATAAAATAACATGCACTAACATTTGCTTCATAAAAAAGGCATTTATCAAACTTCAAATCAATTCAATCAAATTCATTGGTTTAATGAGTCGGGTAGTCGATGTGAAGGGGCGGGTGAAGAGTTACCCGAGTCATTTTAGCACCCTAGTTTATTCGTCTCGAGCAAATCCAACAATACCCTAGTAGCGATTTTTTGGGTTTAAGCAGTCATTCGAGTAAAAATCAAATGCAGAAGAGTAAACGAATTCTCCTATAATATTGTAATGCAACTGAATTTACTGAACTGAACAACTGAATTTATTGGCGACAATAGGGCAACAAGTAATTTAGCCAACTTACCCAAACTCGCTAAGCACTAGTGACTTTTATTATTATTATTTCAAAATTCTGTGTACCCTAGTATAACATGTGAGTCGTGTTCGTGTTGATTATGGTTTAAGCCAAACGTCAAATAAACGATTGATTGATAGGGCAGCAAGCTCACGGTGGGTCACGGTGGGAATACGGCGGCTACTGCTATAAACTGGGTGGATATGACGACTGGACTATGCTAGGGACAAAGTTGGACTGACGACAAAAGGCCTAGGCTAAACGACGTGCACGGCTATTTATTAAGGACAAGATATGAACTCTAATCTAGGGACAAGAAAATAAGTATACACATGTCTGCGATAAAATGTGACTAAAGCTAATTCAGACAAACGTCTGCGACTAACTATTAAGGGCATGTCACGGGCCCGGCGTCCTCGAGTTCATTGACGTCGTGACCGTAACAATGTTAAGAAATTAATAGGCCGTTGCGACCAGAACCGTTACACTGCGTTTGTCTCACGTAGGCTATATAACAAATATATTAAACAAATTCTTTTGGCACACCTCTGCGCCACTTTTTAAAGTGTCTGGTCTTTTATACTCCATTAACTCAGTGGTAAATTTTCCCAGATACGTGCTCACGGGGAAGAAATTCAGGAACGAGTTTTTGGTACTAACACCTGGTAGGAAGCCGAAGCCTATACATAGACAAATAATATTTTTATTGTTAATTTGTTGTATATAATGAAGTCTAATTAAAAACTATCACAATTACATAATAATATAGCTATATTTTGTGTTGTAAAACTGTATAATAAATCTTAATCAACTGGTATTTTAGAATTGTATGTGTGATTCCTCAAGCAGAATAATAATACTGAACGCAAAATTTTTCGTGAAACCAAAATACATTCACAAATTTTAAATTTTTAACGTATATGCGGAGCACAAAGTTGTGATAGCAGAGCTTTTGATGTCGCACGTCTGGACCCTCCTTTTGCTGCCAAGAGCACGATTTTCAATCTATACTAGATCTGCTACAAATCCAACGAGCTAAGGATATTTCGGTAAATATTCCCAAATGACGAGTGACGTAGCTATTTCCTGTTTTCATGTGAAAAACAGTGTGATCAAACAGTGTGGTGAGCGTCATCCAGCGTCATGGAGGCGATGCGTACGACAGCAAAAGATCCTTCTATATTCTTCTAGGTTTGTCAATAAGGTTTATTAGTAGGATTATTATTCTCTGGTTATTATTTACGAATTAGTGAGAAATGTTGCCGCCCCTGAATGGGAAGTTTGCATTTGCGAATTTAAATTAATGATTACAAAAGGTATTCATTAAATAATTTTGGTTAAGATCATTTTGTTATGTTTATCTATGATTTTGCAGGGACGAAAAATTAGGAAATAGCTTTGTGAACTTTTTCAATGCAAGAAATCATCAATTGGTTGATAAATGATGACAGACATGGTGTGTAGCAGGGTTGGCAACAAGGAAGGGCTATGTTGGAGCCTAGGTATGTTATGTATATATTTTATATTAAATTGTCCATTCAGATAATTACGTTTGAAGATGAAATTGTGAAAAACTAGGTAAAATTCAGTAAAAAATTAGCTATGGTATGTTCACTTGATCTTTAAATACTTAACATAAATAAGGTTAACTATCAATAAAATTTTAAATCTTAGAAAAAATGGCTTGGCATACATGAATACATCTATTTCAGTTCTGCTTCTGTAGGTCAAAGTTATTAAATATTCGCAAAAGAAATCCGTCTTAAGACGGAAGTAGACTTCCGATAACCATTCTAACAAGAACACCGCGCGTCGCGATTCCTTCTGACCGAGCTCAAACATTGTGAACGCATTAAGCCAGTCATAAAACTAATGCTCTTTTTCGGATTTTTGTCAATGTCCATAAATTTCAAAATTTCTAAAAAAAAAAATCGATTTTGGGGTGACCGGCTCCAAAAGTCCTTATAGAGATTAACACGAAATGCTTAAATTTCACATGGTCTCCCTTTTCGAAAATCTAAAAACGTCAAACATCACTCTTCAATACACTTGCATTCCATTAAATTACATTACATACTTCACGTCACCGAAGTTTTAAGTTACACCCAGATTTCGTTGTAATTCATTTTTTCGATTTGTTACATCGAAATTTGGATTTCACTTTAGTTTTCAACCTGCACGTAGTGTTGTGATGGTATTGCTAATTAAAACAAAATTAAAACACTAATTTTCGTAAACAGACAATTACAACTAACCAAATTTAGAATCGTTTTTAAGTCTTATTAAATGGGTCCTTTTAGTTTTAGAGTACTAAGAATAGAAATAATGCAAATACAATTTTTAATTATTAACTGCTATGTACAAGTGTTCTTGCAGCATGTAAGAAGTAGTAATTGACATGTTATTCTACTAAGGATAAATAAGGTGCGTAGAAACTTGTGTACTTATTAAGCACGATAGAATTAGAAGTGAACACAGTACCACAAAACTATAAAATACAAATAAATTGTTTCAATGCATGATTGATTATGAGTAAATAAAATTTGACATTTTAAAAATCTCAGTCTAAATTAATATTTTCTTTGTTAATAATTTATTGCCTACAGTTTTTAGTCGAAAAATTTAATTAGCCTGAAGCGGAAAACCTTCGAAGAAATTTCTAATAAACAATTAGTGTTTCAGTTAACCGCATCAAATTCCGCCGTAACATTTTTTTATGTTATAAAATTGGTTGTTGCAACATAATTTTTATTAGAGGAAACAGTTCACGATGACCGGAAACGCGTCGTACAATAACGCAACCCTTACCTTCCACTACAGTCTTGCAAATTATATCAATATTTCGGTAACATATGCACAAATTATTACTAGCATTTGTGGGATAATTGGAAATGGATTCAGCATTAGAATTTTTATGGGAAAGGCGCACAACTCTTCCATTGAGTTCATTCTACTTAATCTCGCCTTAGCAGACGCCATTATTTCAACCGCTGTTATTCTCCTAGCGATTCAATACTTGGCACATTATTCTATTGCCTCTGACGATACGTACCGGTCATTTATGTTCGTATATCGACTTGGTTAGTCGTTACATTGTTACTTTTTCCTAATTTTCTATAATAATACGTCGGAGACTTTATTGTTTTTAGGTATGACAGCATCAATCTACCACATAGTTTTAGTAAGTGTTGAACGCTACATTGCAGTTTGTCACCCCCTTAAGGCTCGCAGATTGTGTACGAAAAGCAACGCTAGGCACGCAGTTACAGGAGTTGTTGTTTTATCCGCTTCTTTGGAATCGTTGAGATTGCTTGCGAGACACCTGGTTCGGTTTTACGGTTATCGAGGTGCTTTTGTTACGGTTATGTATCTAAAAGAAAATTATCTGACAGTGGCGCTTAACATTCTATTACCATTACTTATTATTGTTTACTGCAACATTGGTATAGTGTTGAAGCTTTCAAGCACAAAGAAGCTGAGGACGAGACTTACGGCACAACAACTTGAAAACACACAAATCACCAAAACGTTACTCATAGTGGTTTTTGCTTTTATCATAAGTCACATAGGGTATATAGCAAATATGTTGCACATGTACTGGTGGAATACAGTATCACCATTTTATAAAGTTTCTGGTTTGTTGTACTCCATAAATTCAATGGTAAATTTCCCTATATACGTCCTCACGGGGAAAAAATTCAGAAACGAATTTTTGAGAATTATATATTGTAGTTGACGTCTTCAAATTTGAACAATATTTCCATTGTTCAATAGTTTATTTAAAAATATTATAAAGCTTTCACAATTTTATAATTTAGCTTGAGTTTGGGTTGTAATACTTTATAGTAATGCATAATAAGTTTGGTAAAAACTGCATTTCTGTCTTGTTTTTTAATGTTAAGATGCAGTATCTATTCTAAGCGCATAATTTGATTACACACGCACACGCGTGTGTAATTTCTTATATCAAATAAGCTGCCAATGCATCTCTTTTGTCTCCACAACTGTTTTAATTCAGGATAATTTACGATCAAATTAGTGTGTTAGTTAGTGTTAGAGTTAGTCAAAATGACCTTGCAATGTCAAATACAATTTTTTGCATTAAAGAAACTTTAAAAACGTATTCAATGACCTCCAAATAACCTTTGAAGGTCAATCTCCATTTCTATACAAAACTGAAAGTTATGTTTTGGCAAGTAACAAAACGTTGAGATGGTTTGAATAATTCAACATGCTTCCTTTACACCCTAAATTCTGCTTTTTGTCTAACTATATTTAACAATTTTCTAATGTTTTTTTTTCTATTTTTTCTATCTTTGCTACTTGGTTGACCGTTTCACCACAGTTTTTTTTATATTTAATGATATTAAAATAATTTTTTCAGACCAAATGAACTCGATTTACCTAATTGTGGTTGTAAGTGCGAACGATATGCTGCACTGCGGCATCCAGTAAAGTTGCGCACTTTGTGCACAAAACAAAACATTCTGCATTTGCATTGCTTGTGCTTATGTCTGTTCATGTTTTATATTTTTGCACTTATCTGTGCGTTCAAGTGACGCCTTTTGAGATATCTCATTATGTTTTTCACATATTTATTCCGGTTTGTTGGAATAATTCTTATGAAGGATAGTTATACAATAATATTGCTTAACATAATTTTGAGCTTGTTCCTTATTGTTGAATCCAACCTCACAATTATTCTAAGTCTGCTTGGCAGTAACAGCGTTCGGTCTCACGGAGCATCAACTCAAAAATACGCAAATTAGACACTGCATGCTTTTAATTGTTGTTGTGTTCCTAGTACGTCACGTGAGGTACATAGCAAACGGTGTTTACATTTCTAAGTGTAACAAAATCTCATTTTTTATAGGTTGCTTACATTGATTTAGGTATTTAGGCTTTGGTAAGTGTAAGCTCATAAAGTTTATTTATCTTTATGCAAATTTTTAATATTATTCTAGCAATATGTATTAACCAAACCCTGAAATAAAATGTAAAAAAAAACTATGAAAATTAATTAAAAACTATAATTGAAAATTAAAAACGCTAGCAATAATTTTTTTAACTATTGGAATATTGCATACATCAAATAATTTACATAAATTTAATGTACAATATCTTGTTTTTGCGAGATTTCTTTTGAACCAGCAACAATTACCAAGTCGTCTGCATGAAGAAGATGGCGAATAATCATGTCGGGTAGTTGGATGCAACCAAACTGAACCTTTTCAAGTGCCTTTGGTAGGCCTTGTATGTAGAAATTGAAGGAAGCCGGGCTGGTAATTTTTTTTAGGACTATCTTGCGAATTGACAAGCCGTGCAAACATTGGCTGTAGCACGGGGGTAGAGTGACTTGAATATTTGTATGGTTTAAAAACTAATAAAATCACAATCGCTTCAATCTATCTTTACATAAAACTTTGCTGAAGTTTTTTTAAGTAACATATATCCAAAGCTTGACTTTTGTTGACTCAACAATTGTGTGCTTATCGCGGTTAGTTGAAAATCAATTGTGCTCAGGAAACATTTTTAAATCATTAGTTAATACCACCAGGTAGCTGCATTATACCGATGAGCTTGATTCAAGTTCAGTCATTTTTCAGGATTTTTTTTCAAATTAACTTTACGTAAAACATTTTAAACTAGCCCGTCGAAAGACGGCCGTCCTTGGACTGAGGATGTAATTATTAGACTTTAAAAAAATATGTTGTAAAAACAAGTGAAATATGTATTTAAATATTTGCTTAAAAGCAGACAAATATTTACTTAAATATTTTTTATTTTAGAACATATTTACCTAAATGCTAGAAAACCTTCAAATTTTTGTGTCCATGGAAGGAATTGCTGTATTAGTGAGTAGCCCAAATTTTGACCCCATTTGTTGTTTTAGTCTAATTTTTTTTCTTGCTCTTTGACATTTGCCTATGGCCTGGTCAACGTGCTTGCGCTTGAGCTAAGTGAGTGGGGGAGGATGGTATCGGCCTGTGAGTTGACTTGGAAGTTCCGAGGATTTCAAGTTTGTGATATCATACACAATTGGACCCTGTTTCTGCCGGCATACGCTCACACAGGTGTATACTTTGTTGAAATTTAGCAATACACTAGTGTCGCGCCGCCTTCGGCTGGCGTAAAACGCCTTCGCCGGCGAAAGCCATTGTGTAAAGCTTAAGAAAAGGAGCAAAAAACTTGCGGCAGGAGTGCAGGAGCAGAATCCCCCATCTCAATCTTGCGTGAGAATGAGTTGCCTGTGCATTCCTGCCTGAACGAAAAGAGTCGTCCTCCTCATTAGGATATACGATTATGAAGCATTTTATTTGACTTTTGAATTAAAAATTTCAGTGAGTCAAGTCTTGCTCGTTTAGTTTGTAATCGTTTCAGTATCGTAAAGGTTTGGCAACTATCAAATAACCCTATTAAATTTGTGAAATTTGTTTACCTGATTTGGTGATCTGAAAGGGAATCAGTATTCTAACTAAAAGAATTTAAATTTATAAAGTTATTTTTAACTCGTAACTGAATTGAAGGGATTTTTTTGAAATGCAGGTTTAAATAGTTGATTTGTAATTTGCTAAACAAAAATTTTCCACACATAAGCTACGCTTGCTATGCAAGAATTATGGAAATAAGCACATTATTTCAAGTGATGCATTTGTGGCTAACACGTTGCTATTTATGATTACCAGAATTACATAAATCAAAATCAAATTAAGCCCACCACCAAAGTTTTATCTAAAATTAATTTTAAGTTAACTTTTAATTTACTACATTGAGGAATTCAGTGCTTTACCACAATTTTACTAGTTCCACTTGCGGTGCAATTCTTCGTTCTCCAGTTCTCTGGAAAAGTTGAATTTTCCAAAGAACACAACAAAATCAGCACATGAACTTTTTTTTGGCTGATTGGTATAATTCTTATGTGCTCTAAAACGAAAAAAATCAAGCGGAAGTCATTTGTAAAAATCGGTTATCAATAATTAGCATAAGAGTTCACCGCATCAAGCGGTTAGTGATGTATTTGCTTGCCGTATTTATGAGTAAATATATTTATAGCTTTCAAATTTGATGGAGTTACTCGAATTCATGATGTCTCAAAACAGTTCGTACCCCTTTGACAGACTCAGCCTTCTTGCAAGCGAACTTAACATGGCGGCGGTACTTGCTACAATTGTTATAAGTTTTCTTGGTATTGTTTGGAATTTTTTCAGTATCAAAATTTTTATGAGAAAGGCGCACAATTCTTCTATAGACGTATTACTACTATATCTCGCACTCGCAGATGCCACATTTTTGGTTGCAACATTTTTATTTGGAATTCACTTTGCTACTGATCGGCTTCCATCAAATGTGACACATTCAGCTGCTCTCTTATTTGGACTCGGTTAGTTTAAACATCAGTTAACCATAAACCTAAAAATCTCATTTTGTTTGGTTCCATGTGATTTTTTGCAAAAAATGCAAAAATGCAAAATATCCAGTGAAACAGATCCGAAGTGGCGATATCCAATGAGTAAAATATCCAAATCAAAAATATTCAACTAGCAAAAATATCTAACTAGAAACATTCAGCTATCAAAAGTGTTCACAATCAGTCAAGCTTCAAAAGTCATTAAGTTGTAGTTTACGCTCGCATGTGCAATCAAAATCAGCAATTTTTAACTCGTTTATGATTGCCCATTGGATATTCACTCAGAAGCTGTGCTAAACCCTAACAATCTTTGTGTATTACCTAAAATTTTCAAATTTACAATGAAACATTTGCATTTTTGCATATTAGATACGTTCAAACATTTGAAATTTTCACTTTGGATACTTTCAAACATTGAATAATTTCACTTTGGAAATTCTCATTTACTGAATATTTTGGTTGGATATAATCACCTATTCATATGTGTAATGCTGAAAATATTTTAGGACACACAGCGTCGATCTACGTTGTTGCCATAAGTGTCGAACGCTACATTGCAGTATGCCACCCCCTCATGACACGTGCATGGTGCACAGCACGAAACGCTCGGTATGCAGTAGCATTGGTTGTGGTTATATCTGCTGTGTTCACGCTATTCCGACGCCTTGTAAGATATCTTGAGTTTCATGGATATCCAGATTTTGTTGTACTCAAGTTTATGAAAAAGGATTACATGATAATTTGTCATAGCATCATTTTCCCCTTTCTCATCATTGCTTTCTGCAACTGCGGAATTGTTTGGAGGCTCTATAACACAAAGAGGATTGGGAGGAGTCGTACGGAACAACAAATTGAGAACAAGCAAATTACAAAGGTTATGTTAATAATTGTTGCTGTATTTCTTGGGAGTCACGTGGGGTACTTGGCAAACATGTTATACAGAACCTTGTATAGAAGGGAGTCACCGTTTCTCAGGCTTACACACTTGTTGTACTGTATAAATTCCGCGGTCAACTTTCCAATTTACGTTCTCACGGGAAAAAAGTTTAGGAATGAATTTCTGGAGCTAATTGAATTCAAAAAGTGATTGAGTGGTAGAGTGATTGAATGGAATTGAACAATCTTTTAACTGAAGCGGAACAACTTTAAGTTTGACATAGATACGGTTACTTTATTTTAGTTTCCGACTGCTTTTTTTTTTTACTAAAAAAATGGACACGGAAGTTTAGTTTTGTAAACCTAGGTGAATTCACCAAGATGAGTTTTGAAAGCATTTCGATCACATAAGGTGGTGAGATTCAGCCAAAAAAGGGGAAGGTTTTCAGAGACCTTGCGTGTCTAAAAGACACTGAAGCTTTTCTGCATAAAAGCCTTTTAAACCTAGTCTTGGAGTAGAGAAATATCTCTGCGGCACTTTTGACACCGTGTGCTGAACATTTGTGACAATAAAGGGTACCTTTTGAAGGGTAACAGCTGATGGTCACCAACGTTGGAATTCATTTTATTTGGGCAGGTGTCATTAGGCGAGTTACCCCCTAACATTTTGACATTTGTGACTTGGCCTTACCTTATGTTCACTGCTAGAACCAGTTCAGCTTTTTGCACAAGTTGTTAAGCTTAAATGGTAGCCCAAGACATAAATTCGAATCGGGCACCTGTTCAGGTATCTTGGTGACCCAGCAAACTAGCATGAAGGCTACCCAGCCAGGTCACGGGGATTCACTGTTTCAGTATTAAATCTTTTGCAAAAGAAATTGTGGTGCAGACTATTAGAGACGCCGCTTTATGTCCAACGATTTTTTGCATAAAAACATATTTGAAAGTTGTTACGAGTTTGTTCTGCGATACCATTCAATTGTCGTGAAAAATTCCTCGAGAAGCAATAGGGATATCAGCAACATATGACAAAGGTATATCCTAGTTAACACGGTCGCTTAAAGCGTTTCTTTGAAAGACATTTCTTTTGCTTATACAATATTCGAGTTAGATTTGTTGATTGAGGCTGAAATTTTTTATTTACAAATATTTCATTCTATTTTTTTTTATTGAGTGAAGTAACTATTTGGATTTTTTTAGACTTGGCCATGATGCTTAGATGTAGAATGTAGTGTAGTGAAACGCACCTACTTTACACTGTAGACAAATAATTGAACAGTACCGAATGAGTTTTATGCTACTAAAACAGAAGACTATTCTATTAATTCTAAACACACGTCCTCAAAAGAGATTCAGAGTTTTTGATGGTGATTCATTGCAAGGTTTTACCTGGAATTTAGTTATATGCTTACTCTTAAGTAGATTAATTAGTTAAATCTAAATTAGTATCAAAATTGCATACCATAGTTATAAATTCTGTTGTAAATGTATGTATTATAATATAATAAACTTTTTATTTAGAACTTTTCTGAAAAATGCTTCTCCGTATGCTACACAGTCATATGAATAATGTCAAGATGTAGTTTCTATTCAAGCGCGTGTTTTCAGTATGTATTTAGTACCTGTCTGCAAAATTACAATGTTAAAAAAAAACAATACTTTTGTCAAATCAAAATATTTTACATGTACTTTTAGTTTATTATTTTAAGTACAACTTTTTTCAACTTGAATAAGAAATCAGAAGAGTGCTACACAGAAGCGTTCCTGTTAAAAAATAATATTAATCACAACTAGCAAAACAAGCAAAAAATCAAGAGCAACCTAGAACTTAATGAAGACACAAACCTTTTTTTTGCTACAATAATAGTATGAATTATCCCACCTAATCTAATTTAACTAACAAGGACTCCGCGCTTCGCGATTCGAGCTCAAATTTTGAAAACACATTAAGCCAGTCATAAAACTAAGACACTTTTTCGGATTTTTGTCAATGGCCATAAATTTCGAAAGTTTAAAAAAAAAACGATTTTGGGGTAACCGGTTCCGGATATCCTTAT
Source organism: Bilobella braunerae (assembly GCA_034694865.1). Classification (NCBI taxonomy): domain Eukaryota; kingdom Metazoa; phylum Arthropoda; class Collembola; order Poduromorpha; family Neanuridae; genus Bilobella; species Bilobella braunerae. The sequence goes on along the minus strand of JAQFYP010001982.1, from coordinate 2,402 downwards.
GCAGATTAACACGTAATTTTTTAAATTTCACGTGGTCCACCCTTTCGAAAATCTCAAAGTGTAAAGCGTCACTTTTCCTTACATTTCCATTAATATGTGCATCGAAATTTTGATTTCACTTGAGTTTTCGACCTACAAGTCGATATTTTTTTTATGTACATCGAAACTTCAATTTCAAATGAGTTTTAGACATGCACGTCGAAGAAATTTCAATATGTACATCAAAACTTCGACTTCAAATGAGTTTTAGACGTGTACGTCGAAATTTCGATATGTACATCGAAACTTCGACTTCAAATGCGTTTAAGACAAGCACGTCGAAATTTCGACATGCACATCGAAATTTTGATTTCAGATGAGTTTTCGACGTGCACGTCGAAATTCCGATATGTACATCGAAATTTCGATTTCGCATGATTTTTCGACATGCACATCTAAATTTTGATATGTACATTGAAATTTTGACTTTACATGAGTTTTAAACATGTACGTCGAAATTTCAATATGTAAATCGAAATTTCGACTTTACATGAGTTTTCACATCGAAATTTTGATTTCACATGAGGTTTCAACTTGCACGTCGAAATTTCAATATGTAAATCGAAATTTCGATTTCACATAAGTTTTTACATCGAAATTTTAATTTCATATGAGTTTTCAACATGCACATCAAAATTTCGATTTGTAGATCGAAATTTCAATTTCTCTTGAGTTTTTTTTACATGCACTTCGATATTTCGAGAAGTACATCAAAATTTCGATTTCACTTGAGTTTTGCATACGTTCATTGAAAGTTCGATACGTACTACAAAACTTCGATTTCACATTTCGAGATTTTGATGAGTTCGTCGAAATCATTATGTGCATTGATAATTCCATTTGTTCGTCGAAAATTTATTTTATTTGAGATTTCAATATTTCCATCGAAATTTTAATTTTGTTTGACTCCCTGATAGATACAACAAACTTTCGAACGATGTATCAAAAGTTTTTTTTTTTTTTTTTTTGGAAAATTTGATATATATTTGGACAATTGAACTGCATAAAAAATTTGCTGAACATATAAAAAAATCAGTTTTGTTGTACAAATCATAATTTCGATATACAAACCGAAGTTTCGACGTATATATTGGAATTGTGACAAACTCATCAAAAAACTCATATGAAACCCACGGCTCGTGGTCCGGGAGTTCGGACCCTTGCACTAACCTGGCTAGGTTCCGAGATCGAGTTTTGGCAAAAGCAAAGGAAGAAAGTGATGATATGGTTGTGGTGTGTGGTGGCTTGGAGAGTTGGGGTCGCGAAGGTTGGGTTTGGGCCGGTGAGCGGAGGACGGTGTTCAATCTCTGCCTAAGTAGAGTTTTTTTTGGTGGTCAACCCCACGTACACCATCCAGCAGAAATCCCTTCGCTTCACTCCTCAGAACTTCCCAGTCAACTCACAGGCCGACACTACCCTCCCCCACTCACTCGCACAAAGAATCCTGTTGACCAGGCCTTAGGTAAATATCAAATAGCTTCTAAAAAGAACTCATGTGAAATCGAAATTTTGATGTTACATATCGAAACTTTGACGTGCATGTCGAAAACTCATGTGAAATCGAAATTTCGATGTAGATATCGAAATTTCGAGGTGCATCTCAGAAACTTGTGTGAAATCAAAATTTCGATGTGCAAACTGAAGTTTCGATGAAGATATCGAAATTTCGACATGCAGGTCGAAAACTCGAGTGAAATCGAAATTTCGATGTGCATGTCGAAAACTCGAGTGAAATCAAAATTTCGATGTGCAAACTGAAGTTTTGATGTAGATAACAATATTTCAACGTGCATGTCGAAAAATCAATTGAAATCAAAATTTCGATGTACATGTCGAAATTTTGACGTCCATGTCGAAAACTCAAGTGACATCAAAATTTCGATGTACGTATCGAAATGTTGACGTCCATGTCAAAAACTCGAGCGAAATCGAAATTTCGATGTGCATGTCGAAAACTCATGTGAAATCGAAATTTCGATGTGCAAACTCAAGTTTCGATGTACGTATCGAAATTTCGACGTGCATGTCTAAAACTCAAGTGAAATCGAAATTTCCATGTACTCATCGAAATATCGTCGTGCAGGTCGAAAACTCAATTGAAATCGGAATTTCGATGCACATATTAATGAAAATGTAAGGAAAAGTGACGCTTGACAAGGGGGGACCACGTGAAATTTGAAAAATTACATGCTAATCTCCATAAAGATTTCCGGAACCGGTCACCCCAAAATCGGTTTTTTGAAAAAATTTCGAAAATTATGGCCATTGACAAAAATCCAAAAAAGGGTATTAGTTTTATGACTGGCTTAATGCGTTTTCAAAATTTGAGCTCGATCAGAAGGAATCGCGACGCGCGGTGTACT
>JAQFYP010001981.1:0-13815 GCA_034694865.1 Bilobella braunerae | reverse complement strand
TTCCTTCATTTGAAACTTGTCCTTCTATTTATACCTATATATACATTGGAAATGATTAGAATAAACAAGAGTTAAATTACGATTGGAGGTTCGAATCCCAATTTATTCTAACAAATTCACAATCAAATTTTAAATCGTTTTCGCGAAAAATAACTGCATAGTGAAATCCTACTAGCTCAAACTCGCCTAAAAGTTTGTCTGGCGTATTCATGAACCATTCAAAGGAGGAGGTGAAGAGTCCATGATGGAGAAAGACAACGGGGCGTTGACCTTTGACCTGGTGCGGTGACCTTTGGGCATTGACCTTTGACCTCTTCCGATGGAAATGCGGTGTAAAGCAAGGATTTAGCCATCACCAGTTACCACTGTATGCGTCTCACAGGAGGGGTATCCATAAAAGTTGATAAATTTGGGACTGTATAAAAATGTTAAATTCCGTGTTTCATTTTTTTGAAATTTGAAATTTTGAAATTCAATTTTTTTTTAAATTATTTAAAAACATTTTTAAAAAACTTCAATTTCAAATATTTAAAAAACTTACAGTGGACAAAGGAGACACTGGATTTTCATTGCTTTTACTGAGCCAACTGACCAACTGTACCAGCGATTCGACATCGGGGTTCCAGCGTTTTGAAACTCGAAGATCGCTTCCGGGCGAGTCATTAGCTCGTATCGGTGGTCACGTGGTGCGAAGCGGCCACTCGGACGGACGTACAGAAGAAAAAAAAGAGAACTCCTTTCTGTAAATTAACTTTACCACCACGTCCATAGCCTAAGCGCTAGAATTTGACTAGTTTTTAATACCAAAATCTTTTTCTTTCTTTAAAAGAGTGTCCTTTGTCCTAGGACGGGCTTGGATGGCTGAAAAAGTACGTTGTAAAACATGCTGTGCAACTTTTTAATTCTTACATATTAAGAGCGGAAGGTAATTGTCGTGAATTCGTGTAAAGTACGTGTCCAGCCTAGTTTATGTATTTGTCATTTCAAAACGAATTCACCCTTGTTGCCTGTGGGTTAAGACGTATAGCGAAAAACTGTTTAGCCGGGGTTCGAAACCTAGGCTCTTTTTATTTTTTGTAACAATTTTATTTTTGTAAGTGCGTGAATATTTAGCAAAATCACTGCGTAGGTCCACAACAGGGACAGAATAGTCCCTGAAGGGAATTCCTGTCATGCGAGGACGGGCTGGTTTGGTTTAGCTTAGTAGAGTTAATCGTGGCTAACTAATAGAGCTAACGAGTTTTTTGTAGTTAATTAATAGGGTTCTAACGCGTTGGTTAACTAACATTTGTTGGCCAATTATATAATTTATTAATTAGTGCTTCACCAATAGCCAAATAATTTAATTAATTAAAAGTTTCAATTAGTATAAATTATACTTCAATAAACTCTCATTTCTAATTCAAAAATTATTGCTAATCTTACGGCCGAACGATTTTCATTTTTAAAATATCCTAAGAAATAATGAAGAAAAAATTCGATTGGGTTTTCGTTTTCTAAGCTTAGCAAATTAACTACATTTGCTCCAAACGCAATTAACTAATTAAGTTAGAGGCTAACTTCAAATCTAATTAACTCGTTAAAAATTAACTACAAAATGAAACTGAAAAAACTCAGGGGACTGAGAAAAAAGATTGCGTTTAGCGTTTTTAGAGTAAATGATTTTTTTTTTACAAACACAAAACTCTAAACTTTAAAACTTTAAGAAAAAATTTGAGTGTTTAAGAGGTTACATTTTTACCTAAACTCCTAAAGAGAGTATCTTGAGTTGCCCTCGTGACCTCTCGAATTCCCAAGCCAACGGTCGTAGCCTTCGCGGGTAATTGCAAAGCTTTTAAAAAAAAGACTCAAAATAACTAAACAATAATTAAAACAAAGTTGATTGAAATTAAGTTAATTCAATAGACAATTAACTTGAATAATTAACTACATTTCATATAAGCATACTAGTGTCACCACCCAACTACAAAAATCCAAATTCTACTTACCCAAACTCACCTAAAAGTTTGTCTGGCGTATTCATGTACCACTCAAAGGGGGAGAATAGTCCACGTTGGAGAAAGTCCATGGGCCATTGACCTTTGACCTCGTGCGGCGACCTTTAGTCATTGACCTTTGACCTCTTCCGAAGGGAATGCAGTGCAAGGCAAGGATGTAGCCATCATGTCACTCTATGCGTCTCGCAAGGGTATTCATAAAAGTTGATAATTTGGGACTAATGTTAAATTCCGTGTTTCATTTTCTTTTCAAATCTAAAATTTTAAAACTTGAATCTTGATTTTTTTATTATTATTAAATTTATTAATTAATTGATTATTAAATAAAAACATTAAAAAAAACTTTTTAAAAAGCACACATTTTGTCAAAGTTACATCAAATTTTATACGCTGAAAACATAACTGCCGAAAACCCAAATTCTACTTACATAAACTCAACCAAAAGTTTGTCTGGCGTATTTATGAGAACCACTCAAAGGAGGAGAAGAGTTAATGTTGGAGGAAGACAACGAGCCGTTGACCGTTGACCTAGTGCGGTGACCTTGGGTCATTGATCTCTAGGGTTGACCTTTGACCTCTACCGAAGGGAATTCGGTGCAGGGCAAGGATATACCCATCCTCAGTTACCACTCTATGCGTCTCAATGGGGTATCCATTGAAGTTGATAATTTGGGACTGTAAAAATGTTGCATTCTGTATTTAATTTTTTGAAATCTTAAAATTTAAAAATTATATTTTGATTTTTTAAATTCTAAATTGAATTAAATTAAAAATTTCAATTAAAAAAAAATTTAAGAAAAACTTTCCTTTCAAATAATTAAAAAAACGTACAGTGGATAAGGGAGACGCTTGATTTTCATTTCTTTTACTCAGTCAACTGACTAAGCTGTTCCAGCTCCTTAGGTACTGTAGGTGAAGTGTGCAATTGAAAGGTCAAAGGTCAAAGGCCCTCTGACCTTTAGGAGGGACCTTTTCCGTCAACACGCACTAATAAGCGGAGAGACAGCACTAGAAGAAGCAAGATTTTCAAATTCTGATCAATACTAAAGTCCAAGGTAACTTAAGGGCCCTCCTACCAAGGCCTTCTTTTCCCCGATGTTTTGCGCCATTAATAAAAAAACCCTTAAAACAGAGTCCTTAAAATTGTACAACATTATAATGTACAACATAAAATTCTCAACATAACAAAGACTAGCGATTAACTAATTAATTAAAATTAAATAATTTAACTTATTTAATTTCTAAAAAAAAATTCTAGTTTTTAAAAAATTGAAAAATTGAAAACTCGCTTTGAGACTCTGTTCATGTGGAGCGAGGTACTTTTTGAGGAAACCCTTCGTGGGACCTTGACCGCAACCTTGACGCTTGAGGTCAATAATGGTCTTAATTAGCCAAATAATTTAATTAATTAAAAGTTAGCTGAGCTAAAGTTATGCATCAAGAAGACCCTCCATTCTAATTCACAAATGATTACTGAAGCGCCGAACGATTTTTCTTTTATTTAAACGCAGCAAAGATATCAATATTGAGTTGCGAAGTCTCCAATAATTGTGTAAATGGAGACGAATTGCATTTGCTTAAAACATTTAAGTCAAAAACCAACTTCAAACCTATGGTTAGTTAACTAATTAAGTTAAAAGCTAAATTCAGACGTAATTAACTATCATTAAAAATTTAACTATAAAATAGATCAGACAAACCTCGGTGACAAAAAGGTCAACGGCCCTTTGACCTTTAGCAAAGGACCCAATCATTTTCAATAGCTGAGCAGAACTAAAAAATTAGGGTAACTTAAGGGTCTCCTGAATTTCAAGGGCTCGCAGTCCCTGAAAGCTTGAGCCGTTAAAAATTCATTTTTAGAAATTGAGCCAATTGAGAAAAAGTTGAGAAATTATCCAAAAGGTTTCTCAATAATCTTGTGAGAATTCAGAAGACGATCCTCATTTGCATATATGTATGCTAATGAGTCCTTCCTTCCAATCTCTACCTACTCCCTTACATGTTGAACAACCACTCTGCGGGAATGTCAAATAATGCTCCTTTACTATAGTTACAGATAAAATGAACTATAATTCTTTTGAAACCTAACCATTATTTCAGAAAATTTGGCTTTTGAAAACGAAATTGCTTCAAACTACCCACGAGCGTACTACTCCTTTTGGGGTCACTTAGAAGTAGAATGTAGGCTTGTTCTTTCTCATCAATTTTCGAACTCATCATGGAACAATCGCTTCCAGCGATTTTGGTATCAAGTTATGCTTATATGGTTCAATGTCTTTTTACTCGCATCGGCGTCTTTAGCTACCAAGGCCATGTGTTTGAAATCTTACACACTCACGTACGCACGCACAGCTTTCAATACGGTGAATACTATATTGAATTTCATGAAAAATGCTCTCCCAGATACCTTTTTTTTATTCAATTTTGACGCACCAAACGCACCTAAACTAGCGTGGAGACAAATGCTTTAGTTTTCAACCCATTTTTTATTTAGGTTTTTAGCTCTCAACCAAACACCTGTATATCAAAAATTTCTAACACAACGCTCATAGACATTTTGGTTTTGTTTATTCAGATTAATTTTCAACTTTTTCAACAATTTTTAAATTTTCAACTCCCCACTCTAATACCATTAAAATGACCATTTCATGAGGCAAAAATACAAAATATCTAGTAGTAGTGTTAATAGTAGTGCTAACATGCTCTAATGCGTAAATCTGTCCTATGATAACACAACAATTGCCTGCCTTTGTAAAAGCTTAGACAGTGAGTCCGATAATTACTATTGAGTTATTAACTAATTTATGTAGTTATGTAATTATTGTTGAAAGGCAAAAAGTAAGGTTGGCAGTGTTAACCACTGCGCTACCTAGGGGCTCTTACGAAAGAAGCTGCATTATGTAGTTTATTTGTGTGGTTCACGAATAGGAAAATAATTTAATTAGTTAAACGTCAATTGGGCTTTAATTCAGTTAGTATAAATTATACTTCCTCTCATTACTAATTCACAAATTATTGTTAATCTTACGGACAAGGTGGCAGCTTTTTTTTTTGCTGAAAAAAAAAAGCAAAAAAAAGCAGATTTTTGCTATAAAGCATGCTTTTTTTTATTTTTATTTAAATCAAGTCAAGGTTAATATTGATACAAATTGCAACGAAAATTGACCGTAACGTTAATATAAATAATGTATTGCATGTTATTTTGTTTCAAACGTTCTAAAGCAACTCGAATCGTAGAGATTCTTGGAATTAAGAAAACATTTTTGAAAATAATTTCAGCCGGGACATCGAAATTTCGACTTTCATATACTTTCGAGTACCTTTCATATATTTCAACCCTGTCTAATCGGACGATTTAAAGGCAGTAAAACAGCACATATCAAGGTTTAAATTACTCTTGTCAACCTAAAATGTGATCAAAGTGACTAAATTAAAAAAAAATGTGCAGCTTTCACGATTTTTGCCTAAAATTGATGAATTGATTTAAAGCAGCTTTCTTCTATAAAAAAAAAAAAGCAATTGTTTTAAGCATGCTTTAAAGCAGTGCTTTAAATCAAACGCTTTAAAGCAAATTTTACTGCTTACGGACGAACAATTTTTATTTTGAAAATATCTCAAGATATATTGAACAAATGGTTGTATTGGGTTTTCATTTTTTTTTAATATAGCTGAGATACGCTTCATACGATATTTGCTTCAAACGCAATTAACTAATTAAGTTAGAATCTAACTTCAAATGTCATTATAACTTATTAAAAAATTAACTAAACTAAAAAAAAACTCGGGTGACTGGCAAAAAAGAAGATTGCGATTAGCGTTTTTGGAATAATGGATTTAAAAAAAAACTTTAAACTTTAATAAAAAATTTGAGTATTTAAGAGTCTACATTCTTACCTAAACTCCCAAAAAAGTATCTTGAGTTGCCCTCGCGACCTCACGAATACTCACTTCCTCTCGAATTCCCAAGCCAAAGCGTCGTAACCTTCGTCATATAATTGCAAATGAAGAATCCATAATAATAACACAATTAAGCCAAAGTTAATTAAAGCTTAATTTAGTTTAATTACCAATTAAATTAATGTGAAATAAACGAAAACATGACCGCGTCATTCGGTTTCGCAACTGTAATTCTCTATCCGACTTGCATAAACTCACCCAAAAGTTTGTCTGGCGTATTCATAAATCACTCAAAGGAGAAGAGTCACAGGCCGCTTACCTTTGACCTTTCTCGACCTTTGTGCTATGATGATGACCCTGGGTCATTGGCCTCTGGCCGTGACCTTTGACCTCTATCAAAAGTAATGCGGTGTACGACAAGGATGTACCCATCCTCAGTCAATACCCTATGCGTCTAAAAAATGACAATTTCAGGCAATTGTTTTAAAATTTCCAAATTTAAGATGCAGTACTATTTTAATTAAAAAAAAGATAGAAGTCGAACTTATGGTTCTTTGAATTTTAAATTATACACTAACTTTTTTTTTAAATAAGCCTTATTTTTAAGCAAACTAGATAAACTAGATAATGCAAAACCTGCGTTATTTTGGAATTTCTGATAAGCATATGAAGCAAAACTAGGCAATAAATTCTTGCAAACCTTTTTTGAAACGTTTTTGGTTGCTTTATTCGTCCGAAGTAATATTTCTAACTATTAGATTTTCAAAATTTTGAAAATGAGTTTGAAATTATGAAAATGAGTTTGAAAACAAATTACTTCAAAATTTAGCGCTTTCGCGCACATGACCCAGGCGAGATCCTATTGGTCACCTGCCAAGGACTGTTAACCCAGATGAACAAATGGCGAAAATAAAAATTGTGTAAAAGAGAAAAGTAAGAGATTGAAGGCTAAAATTCTGTAAAAAACTCAGATTTTCCAAACATGTAAAAGATTTTCAAGAAAATTAAAAAATTTTAAATCTATTTTTGACAGCTTTTTACTTTGCTCTCGAACTAGTCTCTCGTTTTAGGTTTTCACTTTGTTCAATAAAACTAGTTTGTCTCCCAACCTCCAAAATTTGTATTAAAAAAATTCTAGGTCTATTTTTTCATTTTCTAAAAATATCTAGTTTTTCTAAATTTTCAGTTTCTAAAATTATTTGTCTAGTTTTCAAAAATTTTCTAAAACGTCTAGATTTCTAAAAAAAGGATTCAGTTTTTTCTAAATTTCCCCAAGATGTATTCAATTCGTAAAATGGTAAGCAATTCGGCGTTTCATTCAATTAATTAGTAGTTGAAAACTAATTAGGCAATTATGTTAATTAATTAAAGTTAATTGCGGCTGACTTCAATAATACGTTACAATTATCATAATTACAAATAGTACACCCTCACTATTTGGAACTCACAATTAGTACCATATTTAGAAGGCGAACGGATTTTTTTTAATGAAAAACATCCGACAAATTCTTTCCTTAACGAGAGATTTTAATTTGATAGTTGGCGTTCTTAATTAGGTTGGGAGGTAGTTAACTCCTACTTTTTATTGCTTTTACTCAACCGATCAACTAAGCTGTTCCAGGTTCTTGAACAGTTCGTGAAGTGTGCAATTGAAGGGTCAAAGGTCAATGGCCTTTTGACCTTTAGGAGGGGCCCCTTTCCCTCAACACGCACTAATAGGCGGAGAGACAGTAGCAATAATTCGAGGTTTCCCCCAATTAATTAGTGGTTTAGTTGTAATTAGCCCACTAAGTTAATTAACTACAAGTTAATTGTAGATTTCAATTTATAAGTTGTAATTAATTACACTTCAATTACACCCGTAATTCACAATTATTAGTTAAGCGCCGAACGGATTATTTATTTTTGAAATCGGATGTCATTATTTTCCCAAAATGAAGTAGAGCTGTGTACGATGTGCGATGTATTTGGAAAAACGCGTTGACTCTTGCGTTAATTAATTGTAAACATGATTAACTAATTATGATAAATGAACTAACTTCATTTCATCAGTAATTTCCAAGTAATTAACTAGCCAACTTAAAAACGAGTTTCTAAAAGGAAAGCAGAAAAAACACTTGAGGATCACAAATACATACATTTTAGGGCAAAGATTTTTTTGTATTATGCAACCCACTCACTTAATTATTGGTTTAATAATAATTAGCCAATTAAGTTAATTAATTAAAGGCAATTGTGGTTTACTTCAATGATAACTTATAGTTATTATAATTTTCAATGCATTAATTAATGCGTCGAATGAATTTTTTATTGGAAAAAATCTGTTAAATTCCTAAAGGCGTAGTTTCATGAAGGCACGGCTGAAATGGTTACTTACATAAATTAGCTTTAAAGAGAATTAACTAATTAGCTTCTTCAAGCTAACTTTAAGATAATTAACTAATTAACTTCAAATGTAACTAATTATTCGAAGACCTCGAGTGAGAAGCGATGATCACACTTACTTCTTTTTAGGGGATCTCTATTTATTTAAAATATGAAAACTCAAAAACTTAAAAAATGAGTATTTCAGAGTTTACTTTTCCTTAACTAAACTCTCAGAAAAGAGTATGCTAAGTTGACCTAGTGTCATAACCTCGCGAATTCCCAAGTCAAGCGCCGTAACCTTCGTCATTTAATTGCAAAGGTATTTAAATAAGGAACCAATAATAATGACATAATTAAAACCAAGTTAACTAAGATAATTTAATTACCGATTAAATCAAAGTCCCTAGAACTGAACGCGAAGATCATTCAAACCTAAAACTCTATAAACCGACTTGCATAAACCCACCCAAAAGTTTGTTTGGCGTATCCATGAACCACTCAAAATATGAGGAGAAGAGTCACGGGCCGCTGACCTTTGACCTCTCTCGATGACCTTTGACCTCTCTCGATGTCCTTTGACCTCTCTCGATGTCCTTTGACCTCTGCCGATGGCCTTTGACCCATACCGAAGGAATGTGGTGTACGGGAAGGATATTGCCTTCCTCAGTCATTACCCTATGATAAAAATCTCAATCTAAAAATTGATAACTTGTGGCTATTGTGTTCAAAATCTTAAATTTAAAACGCAGCAATTGAATTAAAAAAAAGCAATTGAAATTATGATTTTATTAACTTTAGTTTGTAAAAATAACTTTTTTTTTAAAAAAATACATTTTTTTAAACAAACACTTTTTGCAACTTAATACAAATTATTTTGCCACTATGCGTTGCTCATTTTTGTTTTCAATTGCTGTTCTAAATGTCCTTTAAACTTTTTTTAAACATAAAAATCTATTCTTTCTTTTAATCGCACGAATTTTTTTTTTACCCTTTTATCATTATGACACTCAATCATAAACGGTAATTAAAAGTTTTAATTTTGTTAAAGCTTTTTTTTTCAATTTTTTTTCGGTTTATTTTTACTTCAAAACTGCCCAAGTACCAAAAGCCTTTAAAAAGGACCTTTTGGGTTACGGTATTCAAAATTTTACTTTTATGAAAGATTTTTTTTTTGTAATTTTAAATTTTATCAACCGAAATTGGATTTTACCTCACCTGAATTTAAAAGGTTCAGTTCATTGCAACGAAACTATCAGGTTATAAATTTACGCCTATCAGAAGTGCAACCAAAATTTTGAATGGCGTTATACTTTTAAATAAGTTTAGGTTAGGCCTAGGTTTAATTTCCTTAAATTGTTTTCATCAACATTGTGTTCAATTTTTTTTTAAATTCTTCTTCTAAACTTTATTAAACGTTTTTTTAAGAATCGACTATAGGCTGAAGGGAAGGACTTGTTTTCCTGGGATGCGAAGAGAGTATATTGCTTACACATCATCCACAAGGCGGCAAGGCAGTTTTCTAAAAATCGTGTTCAAACATGTTTGAACACTATTGCCTGTGCTGACGACCGAGGGCGGGAACTGTCTCAATGCAAAGACCATGGCGGAGGAGGAGCGAGCGTTTTTTTTAGCAAGCGACAGATTCCGCAGTCGATTCATTGCATTTTACTAGCTAAATACACGCCGCTAAATTATTAACAATTAACTTAATTAAATAAATAAATGTTTTAGCTATGACGGTATTTAAATTATTTAAAAGAAAAGAAGAGATTTCATTGGTCGTCGTTTAAATTCTTCATTAGTAAAAAAGAAGGGGTTGTGAATTAATCATAGTCTTTAGCGTTACTTAAAATTAATTTGCATATTTGAAAAAAAAGTATGTATGCTTTTAATTAGCAGAGTTAATTGGGATTAAAGTATATTAGAAGATAATTGTGCTTACAAGTATAAAATTAGCACAACGACTGATCACCAGAACTCTATTTCTGAATATAAGCTCATTATGAAATGGGAAATGTGTGATTGGTTTAGAACCACGACCATTTTAAAATTCTCAGAACAAGAATATTTCTTGTTCTGATCATGTTTTAAAACAAGAATTGAGAATATTTTATGTCAAAATGAATTTTAAAGTTGAAATCTATTTTTTAAAGTGTTTTTTAAATCAAAATTTAGATTAGACCTGGAATAATAAATGAGAAGCGGGAATTGACTAAAACGAACCAAAAGCGTGAAAAAGCATCACGGCAATAATTTAAAAAAATAAGAAAATCTGTCAATTTGTTTTTGAAATTTTTTGGAAGGTTTTGATTTTTCTTTTTCAAATTTCAAATTTATTTAAATGCGGAAGGAAATACCCACAACAAAAATTGTACTATAGTTTTATACAATTTTACCTATCAATGATACAGCCAAAATGTTGATTGGCGTTTTACTTTTTATAATTTCAATTTTTTTTATCAAGAGCTTCTTTTCTAATTACTTTTTTTAAATGGTGCTTTTAAATCCGTTTTTTTCAATTTTTTTTTATTTGAATAGAACCTGAGGAAAGAGCTTTTTAAAAATGATAATACGACAATCAATTAAATTTACAAATCAAGTCAGTTTTCAAAAATTAAATATCATGTATATATTTTTAAAAATTGAAATTTTGAAACGAATTCATTTAGCTTTTCTAAATTTGAATGTAAATTTAGTCACCTTCGAAAACTGTTTTTTTTTGGAATACTCCCACCCGCATTCTAATTTACGCCAATGAGCGATAGACTCGAAAATTTTGAACGGCGTTGTAATTGTAACAACTTTTTGTTTTAATTAAGTTTTTGATCAAACTGGATTTTCAATCACATTTTTTAATTATTCTAAATTTTCTAACGGTTTTTTTTACTCCAAACGCAAATGAAGGAGTTTTGGCGATTTGTATTCCTCTGATCGGATCGGATCGGTGAGCCAATCGCGTCCGCATTGTATACAAGCGGGACTGCAAAGTATGCATTTCCCTAAAAATCTTGTTCAAACAAGTTTGAATAAGATATGATTTTGAAACAAAATGCAGTTTCACTTTTATTGAAACTAAGCATGAATAACAGAACAGCAGTGGTTTATACCACACTCATAAAGCACTAGAAGCAGGTATCAACTGAAGTTTTTTTTTAAATATTTTGAATTCAACAATGTGCAAATAGATGAAAGCTACGACATTTCAAAGAAAAGTAATTCTTGTTTTGAACTTGTTTTAAAACAAGAATTGAGAAAATATTAATGGTTGCTTAAATTTTAAAAACTCCTAAAATAATTTTGAAATACGAATTTTGAAATTTTAAACAACACTTCATTTTCAAATCTTGTTTCAATTTTTAAATTTTCTAAAAATCATTAAACGCTGAAAGGTCAGGGTTAGGGTTCAACCTTTGTTCAATTTTTGGTACTCCAAAATGGTTTAATTTACAAATTAAATCAATTTACAAAAATTAAAAAGAATCTAAATCCTTGTGTGGTTTATTTTCTGAAAATTTTAATTTGGAACTCGATTTCTAAAAAAAACAAATTCAACTTGAACGGATTAAACCAATTAGCATATGCACAGACCTATATTTTTAGTGCAAAATCCCTAAGAAGCCCTAAAACAAATTTTTAATGGCGTTGTATTTTTATGACTTAGATTTTCTATGACTATTTTTTTTTTTGGAATTTCAATTTTGTATTTATAATTTGATTGAATTCAAAAACACAACAGAGGAGAACAACGCAATATAACAATTTCACCAATCAGCGAAACAACACAACGGCAATTGACTGACGTTACAATTATTTATAAACTACAATTGTTTGTGTTATTTTGAACAAGTTTTGTATAAAATTTTGTTTTCAATTACTTTTTTTTTATCAAAAAAAAATTATTTTGAAAATTATTTTTGTTTTTTTTTTGTAATTCAACTTCGATTCTAAAACGGTAATAATTGGGATGCTGCAAGATCATCCTTTCTATCTTCTATTTCAAAAAACATCAATAAAACGAAAAAAAATTATTTAAAATTTACCAAGAAAAATTTCGATTACTTTTTTAATCGCTGTTCTAAATATTAATTTTTTAGAATTCAAATTTTGTGATGCAAAAATGAACCAATTCTGAAAAATACTGCTAATAATTAAAGTGAAGCTAATAACATTGTGCAATTCCACCTATCAACAATACAACCAAAATTGTGAACGGCGTTTTACTTTTTCGTAACAAGATTTTTGTTTCTTTTAAACTGAATTTTTCCTAGCAAAATTTGATTTCAATCACTTTTTTTTAATTCTTGTTCTAAAAATTTTTTTTGTAAGAATTGACTCCAAGCTGAAGGGAATTCGCGACTTACTTTCATGGGGCCTGAAGGGAGTCCATCGCTTCAACATTGTCGACAAGCGAAACGGCAAGGTAGTTCTCTAAAAATCATGTTCAAACATATTTGAACAAGATGTGAACAACCCCAGGGGAGAACCTTGTAATCCTAGGCTACACCGCTGTCAGCACCCACAGATTCCGCTGTCGATTCATTTCATTTTCCTACCAAACAACTAATTGAATATTAAATTATTGACAACTAACTTAATTAAATAAATAAAATAACGTTTTAACTGAGAATGTATTTAAATTATTTAAAAGAAAAAGAGAGATTTCATTGGTCGTCGTTTACTATATTCGTTAAAGAGATGCTGAGCATTCATTGATCAGTGTTTAGCGAAACTTAATTTGCATATTTAAAAAAGTACATGCACGCTCAGTTAATTGTGATTAAAGCTAATTAGTAGTTAATTGTGATTAAAGTTAATTAGTAGTGAATTGTGATTAAAATAATACAGTTAGTGCAACTAACAATTGACAGTGTCATAACTTCATTCCAAAATTTGACCTTATTATGAATCGGAAAATGTGTGAGGGGTTTACAACTATAATAATTAAATTTTAAAACAAAATTCTTCTTCTGGTCATGTTTTAAAGCAAACATTGAAAAGTTTAACCGTTTAAAATAATTTTGTTTTAATTTTCAATTTATAAAATTTACTTTTCAAAAGTTTGTTAATTTTAATTCAGCAGTAAGCTTAAATTTTAAACACTACAATCAATTTTGTAAAATTCTAATTTTTCTAAAAATCGTCAATGCCAGAGGTCAACTTGCAGGGCTCTCTAGTACAGCCCAACTAACAAATTAAATTAACTTTAATTTTAATGAGGGAAAGTGTTTTATTATATTATTAAAAGAAATGTAGATTTGTCTAAGAAAAAATTCAAAACTGCCTAAAACAAAGTAAAAGCGTTTTCAAGAAAAAAAACATTTAAATTTGCATTCAAAATTTTAATTTTTTGAAGAGATTTTTTAATTAACGTGAGAAAGGTCAAGTTGAACCATTTCGCTGATGGCTACTCGAAATTTGATATCAAAGATGGTCAGGTGACGATGCAAAAGTAGTTTCTCATGTATTGACAAAATGCCAAGTAATTTAAATCATGATTAAGCTTAAGATAATATAAGTTAATTAAATAACTTAATGACAGTTTAATTGTGTAAAC
>JAQFYP010001980.1:0-13815 GCA_034694865.1 Bilobella braunerae | reverse complement strand
TTGTGAATGTACAGAGCGTTTTTTAAGTTCATGAAGTGAGTGGCAAGTTTGTATTTAAATTTTACAATTTTAATTTGCGTTTCCAGGACCGTTTGTTTGATCTCATTGACTTACTTGTCTCTGCGGGACTTAAAAGCTCTGTGTAGATGCATTTCGATCATTTTGTAAAATGGTACAATAATATTTCCTCTAAATTTTAGTTTCTACATCAGTCATAACCTTCACAAAATTTTTTAACATTTATAATTTGCTTAGGTATCTACTGCTCAAGAACTTTTTACGGATAGAATTTTGTTAAATTGTCAAGCGGAGAAAGCTGACTTCCTGCAGGCTTCTCTTCAAACTATTGAAATTTAGTTTTTTTTATTGTTTTTTTTTAAATAAAAATGAAACGCTGTTTGACCAATCAAGTCATTTTTTGTATCTACCCGCTTTTTAATGGATTTCATAATTGCTGCGCAGTTAGATTGTAAGGCTGAAGATGGGTATTGACAGAAATGAATTCCATTTCCATCAATTTCCTCCTTATTTCCATTCTCTCCTTCAACTATCCTATCTACAGTCAATTTTACTAGGTTTAGTAACTTCTACCATCAAATAACGGAAGCTTAAATCCGCAAAAAAAACTGTGCAAAGCGCAGCGCAAAAGCCCTATCTAGGGATTTCTGACTGAAGCCAAATCGCTGCTACAGTTTGGAAAGGAGAAAGTAAGAACCCTTTTGTTTGTGACTTTATTTGTGCATAAATATTGTGTATATGTGTTGTGTATATTGCCATTGAAGAATCCTTGATTTATCCACTTCAAGTCTCCAAGGGTCTCGAAGAAAGTAAACTTTGATTTTGTGTGTTCTTCCTTTGCACACAAATCTGCATCATCCACACAAAACACTTCCAAAAAACGTATCTTGAAGAGTGACTTATAGATACAAAGTGAAAGTTGCGAAGATGAAAAAGAGAAAGTTAGCAAACGGAGGGGTTTGCTAGGAGAAACTCCTAAAATTTTACCAGTACAGTTTTTTTTCTTAACTCTAAAGTGTCTAAAATTGTTTAGAAAAAACCGTTTGAATGAATTAGTATTGACTGTTTTGAAAATAGGATTAAGGTTCTGTTTGTCCTTTGTAATACGCATGTTTTCAAACGAAAGCAGAATCGGTACGCGTGAAAACGATTCGAGTAAAAGTTTTCATTCGAATTTCCCTCCGTACCACCCATTCACATTCAGCGGCAAAATTCAAAATTCAAAATTTAGTTTAAACTTATTCTCTTGAATCGTTATTCTCCAAGTCCGTTTAAAACTAAAATGGACAAAACAAAGCTCAAAATATTTAAGCTAGTTTCTTTCCTTGCACTGTAATTTGTAAGTGAAAGTATTCGCAGTGCATTAGTATTTTATAAAAGTGAAAAAAGAAATCTCTGCTCAGTTGCACTGGAGAAAGTTTGTAGAAAGTGAAGAAATGAGCAACTCCCAGAAGACTGCATCCATGAAATATGCATTTATTTGTCTCCCCGTTGTCTAAACATAAACACAATTTACCAGTTTTGGGAAGAATCTGGACCATTTTAGCCACCCGCGAAAAATTTTAAGCGTAAAATAGGATCTACGTTTGTAATTATTTAGCAATTTCGCTACGCTTGTTACAGTGCAAACACTTTTGCCCAAACTTGTTTTTTCAAAAAACTATTTTTCATCACTTACAAGTTGGAAATGTATTATGAAGCTATTACAGAATTTAAGGGATGGAGTTTGATACCAATAATTTGTGTTCGGCATATAGTAATGGATGAATTTTTTTTTCTAATCGTGAAAAAGTAGTAAAAATTTAAATAACTGTTAAAGTATCTAGACCGATTTAGTATTATTTGGCAAAAACAGAAGTTAACCACAAAATAATCAAAACAAAATTTAGCAAAATTGCAATTTAACAAAAAAAAAATTTGTATTTATACTGAGGAGAAAGTGGGTCTATTTTTGTGACAATTTTGTCCTCAATTTGGCGCTCATCATCATGGTCATGGAGTTCTCTACCTTAAGATTTTTTTTAAAAAAATACAGAGCCTTTCAAAAGATGCGTGGAATTAAAATTTTCAACGAAACAAAGAGACTAAATTACTAGCCGGTGAGACTAAACTTAGTTTCTACTTACAAATTTCAGGGTAGATCGGAGTGAGGTTTTAGTTTTTACATTTGACAGTTTTTAGACCTCACCTTAATTTTGAAAGGCGCTGTATAAAGGACCTACGGTGACTAACTTTGAATTTTAAGGTCACAGAGTATTGTAGAACATTGTCTAATTTTCCAGATTTTTTTTATTTTGCCAAATATGAGAACGCTCTGTACAGATACCTCTAGAAGATATGTTGTGGACGCAACGCCACTGGAATCAAAAATCTAACATTATAGATTCTAATTCCCACACCCCGGAAAAATAAGTAAAATCTTTTTTAGAACTTTTTCGTCTTGATTTTTAGATCCTTTTTTCAGATTTTTGGTCAAAATGACTATTTTTTCCCAAAACCACATATTCGACGCATTTTATCAAGAATTTTTTTAAAAAAGGTTTCATTTTTTTTAAACCATACAAAATTTACTCACTTTGTCCACAATAAATATTGGTGATAGAAATCCAGACAATGTTAAGACACTTACAAAATATAACAAAATGTAAATTGAAAAAAAAATTGAAATTACGAAATTAAAATTAATTAAATTACATTTAAATTTACAAATTAACTAATTAATAAAAAAAAAGTGGCTTTCTCAACATTAAAAAGGTGTTTTGCGTGAAGCCTTTTTTAAATCGCTGCTAAACTTTTGGATTTTTAGGACAAGAGAAAATGTGTCTTAACACAAAGAACTGAATAAATGTGATGTGTTACAATTAATGGTAAAGGTAAAAGAGCGTTATTTGACATTGCCGCAAAGCGGATGGTAAACATGAAAGGAAGGGTAGGGATACGGTGAGGATAAGGGCTCATTAGCTTAGACATTGTCATCACGTTGTGTATCAACTAATAATTAGTGATAATTCACTTTTTGAAATTTAGTTTTACATGTAATTAAGGGATATTATGTATGCTGTATCCAACTATAACCTTCAAATAACTATAAAATAAAATCAATCAATCAATTATTTTATTGATATGTGGCCAACCCAGATCAACATAACATTATTGTGTTATAAGAGTGCGAGAGTATAGTAGAGTAGTAAGTAAAGTTTACAAATAGCTAAGCATAGCATAAGTCCACTTAGGTACTATTAAAATTAAAATTAAATGAAAAATGGTTAAAAATAAGCAATGCGGTCACATTATTTTAAAATTATTCAGTAAAATAAAGGTAGTAATGGGACTATAAAATACAACAATTCCTGATTGTGGTTAGCAGTTAACAACAATTAACTTTTCGAAATTGAGTTTTACCTTATTTATTATCTAAATAGGGGTTCTTACGTACGGTGAGGCTAACTATGCCCTCCAACTGGCTCAAAACCAAATTCTAATTAGTTAATTATGATTATAATTAAGAATAATTAACTTTTGAAAGTTGAGTTTTACATATAAACAGGGGATATAAGTTCTTACATACGCTGTAGCTAACTCTGACCTCCAACTGGCTCAAAAACTAATTCTATTTAGTGATTTAAATAATTAGTGAGTACTCCCGTCTTAGGACAAGCTTCTTTGCTAGTGAATTTATAAACCAAACTTTTGCGGTTGTTGGTGATCAACTTTACCGAGTGTATGCCCTATTGTTTACAACAAGTAGGGCAGTGGTAAAAAACTCGATTCCTATGAACTCGAACATCACATCGCAGTTTCGAGTCTTACCACCTTTATGTTTTATTCTTACTTGTGCCAAAAAAATTGTGCCAAAGGCCTGAAGACCATGATCCAAATAGCTGTATCTCAATTTTCAAATCTGAAAATAGAATTCGTATTAGTTAAATGCGATTAACAATTTAAAAAAAAATTTAAAAATTATTTAAAAAAATCTTTTGTAGAAAATCAGCGCTTAAATCTCAACGATTTTAAATGCTCACAAGGACTTAATGTCTGTTAGTTTCTTAAAGTTTAATTCACAATTAGTCAATTCTGAGTAACCTTTGACATATTAATTAATATCTGAAAATCATGTCTTACCAAAATGCACGGCTTTATAAGTAAACTAAACCTAATTATGATATAGAATTACTTATATAAACAAATCCCAATTAGTTATTTCCCATATCAAGACGGGTTTATTAGTATCTAATATTCTAGATTCTAAAAAAATTGCGCCGGCTTTCCGAACCTTTTGCTACTTTCTACAATATTGCAAAAACAGCAAATCCACTTTTTTTCAATCCCCCAAA
Source organism: Bilobella braunerae (assembly GCA_034694865.1). Lineage (NCBI taxonomy): Eukaryota > Metazoa > Arthropoda > Collembola > Poduromorpha > Neanuridae > Bilobella > Bilobella braunerae. Next base: position 9,463 of record JAQFYP010001980.1, on the reverse strand, counting down.
ACACTCACATGACTCAGGGCCACGTTTCTTTTTCTAGAAATCACTTCACATTTTTGGATAAGAAAATCCAAATGTTGCGGTTATTCTAATGAGAAGTATTTAGAGCTTTCTCTTTTTTCGAATTTGCATTTGTGTCTTTTGATGAAAGTTGCGTTGTGGCATAAACTGTTTGTGATTGAAGTAGCTTTGAAAGTGAGATAAAGAAGTTGAGATGGAGTTGAAGAGTGGAGTTAAGTAGTTGTGTAATTGAGGCCCAGTTCCATTGTGAGACTGGAAGATCCTGGTGGATCCTGGACATTTCCTGGAAGAATCCTTGCGGAAGGGAAAATTGCGAAGGAGAACATTCCTCTGGGAAAGATGTGGCCAAGTCACAATTAAACCATCGGAGAAAATTCATTAGCAAAAGTCACCCTTTTGTCCTTTTAATACACGCCTCAGAAATGCCCACAAGGATCACCGTGTTCATTACAAAACTTTTTCTGATAATGTACTTTCACCAGAAAATACACTTTCTCGAAAAAATCAAACAAACTATACTTTCCCTAAAAAATTATTTGCCCCAAAATGTACTTTTTCAAAAACTACAAAAACATACTTTTTTCAAATATATACATTTTTCGAGAATTTTTTTCTGCGGGAACACGCTTTCACCAGAAATTTCGCTTAGAAATTTTTTTACAAAGTGTACTCTACACGACAATATACTTTCTCCAAGAATCTAAAAATCCAACTCTATTCTACAAAACGTTACTTGCTCCAGAACTTCCTCTGAAACAAAACTCCCTTCTCCAGTTTTTTTTTTCGAAATGTATTTTGTCGAAAAAAAAAGTTTAAGGTGAAAAGTATTATCAATTAAAAATTATGGAAATTGGGTTTGTTCTTGTGAAAATGTTACCATCTCCACTTGTCACGTCGTCTTCAAGCGCTGAAAGCAGCAAATTAAAATCCTCCTGTTTCCCACTCACACTCTCTCAACTAGTCTAATGAATCCGGAGGACAGTCGCCACGACATATAATTAGCAGTGAGACCAACTGATGAACATTCCTGCCGGCTGAAAACAAACTATCGTAAAAATAGACACACTTTCTCCGCTTTCTCCCCAGCACAAATTTTAATAAGGGAAAGTAAGCGAGTGACACTTTTCTTTTCATCGCTCGTTTACTAAAGGCTATTTTAAATATCGGAACTAACTTTAAATAACTTTTATTTTTAACAGAACAACACTAAATCTGTCCAGCTGGACTAAATTGTTTAAATATTTTAGCATTTTTTAGCATTCAGAGTAAGCAAGTCTACGCAATTTCTAAACGCCGAACAAAAATTATTGCTATCAAAGTCATAAATACAAATCAAGTCATAAAATCCCAGATTCTTGTTTAGCAAATCAGGATTGCTTGTTTTTTAGCCATTAAGATTACCTGTTTAAAACTTCATCAATTTTAAGCACAATAGCATAATTAGGTTGCACAAATGGATGGAGTTGCTCTAAAACGCGGGACACACAATTGCGACAATTTCTAATACAAGGACTTCAGAGATAATGGGTTCAAAAATCGATCGAAAAGTTGCTCTAAAGACATTTTTTTAATGTTCATCTTTTCAGCTATTGACGAATGCATTTGAATGCCAGTGAGTTTTCCTTTTTTTGTACTTTTAATAGACCATCCTGCTTTACTAGGTTGCAAAAACTCGTGTCTTGCCATTTGTAACTAGCCAGTCCGAGGTTATAATTGTAATTCAATTTAAATACAATAAAAATACGTTTATATAATTTAAACTAAAAAAGGTACCTTGTTTTCCAGGAGACGACGGTTTGCGTGAAAAATAAAGGCAACGACAGTCTGACTTACACCTCGGCGTGTCTGCTAACCGTTTCAAGATGAATTTCAGTAAATACGCAACATGCTGCTTTGCGCTGTCTTCAAATAGTACGTTTGAATCTCTACGATGCATAACACTATTTTTGAAAATTGTCGCAATACAACAGCCCTTGTTTAAATTGACGCAATACGATACTTTTTATTTCAATATAATTCAAAATTTTCTCCTATAATAGTCTTTCGACTCCGAATCCACATGAATTTGAAACAAAAAACTAAAAAACATAGGTTCAAAATAGTGAAATTAATTTTCCTTTTCAAATCCACTTGGAATACAAATTTTTTTGAAAATCTGAGTTCTAAACTACTACCCTAGTTTTTAAAGGTGGAACAAATTGGAAGGTGCTTAACTCTATTTTTAAATTAAACAATAGCGGAACAAAACGGAACATGGCAAACTTGATTCAATCAGCTGCTAGAAATGTCAGCCATGTTAAAGCCGCTTAATTGTTAATTAATTCAACTTAATTAATAAAATTTATATAAATTCTATATATAAGTTTATAAATTTATTAAATTTATAAATTCCGCGAATTCCCGAATTACTTTCTCTATCACGCTTTATCCAGCAAAAAGACAAGGTGCAAAAACATTACAGTAAAATATGTCTTTATAGTAATTTTCAAAACGGTGTCATTTAAAATCCACGTTTTATAAATCAAGTGAACCGAGAAACGCCAAAACCTTAACATTGATTTTCTCCGTTTAGGTTTTCTCGGTTTAGGTTTCTCGGTTTTGTTTGGCTCGGTATTGACATGGAACCACCTAGACACCTGTTTGAGGAATTTTGGACCTTTAAGCAGAAAGTTCTATAGAATAGATTAATTAATTTTTGTCGTTAATTTTTGTTTTAAAAGAAATAAAAAGTTACATTGATGAATTTAAAACCAGATGTGACTGTTGTGGCAGTTATACAGATGGTTTTGCAAAAAAAGTCAGAAAAACTAGAGATCGTTTCAGAAAAATCCTGATTTTAAAATTTTATTAAAAGTTTTTATTCTACCAAGACATTTGTTCTCCCCGACTTTCTGTTTTTTTTACGGAACCTATGAATCACTTTGTAAAGTTTTAAAGCCATTACAATGTTTCAGAATGCAGAAATTTAAAATGCATGAGCCACGAGATTGCGCTTGTAAATAGGGGTAAGCTTAGCTGCTAAGACTGAGAAAAGGTGCTTAGAGGATCTTGAAAAGATTATTCAGCGAACTTTCTCCAAATGGTAAAAGTTGCGGATTGAATAGAGAAAGGAGTGAGAGAGGGAGAAAAGATGCTTTCATCTCATCTTTCGCACATGCACAGGTCAGTTGTACTCGGACATGTTCAACATGGGTAAAATTTTAGAATAAAGCAATAAAAAGTAATAGTTAATATTTTTACTTAGACTATGAACCAACAAAATGTTGAAGGTCAAAAAATTATTTTAAATATTTTTATTTCTGGTACGCCTCCAAGTACATGTAAAACAGTCTCTTAAAGCTTTTTATGTGAATTGTTAATGACAATTAACTATTTAAAAATCGGTTTTAATTTATTTAGAGGTATTAGTTAGTCTCAGCGTGTTCACAAACCCAAATATATATTTAAAACAAAATATACAAAGATTAATTGTTAATCCTAATTAACGAATTGTGAATTGTTTGTGAAGTTATTTAGAAGTGTTAAGTAGCTTAAGCAAACTTCAAAAGCCGCTGATTGCTTGTAAACTCAATAGCCAAGTCAATTGTAGTTAATCACAGTTAAATAATTAGGAATTGTTTTAGGGTATTTGGAAGTCATAGTTAGCTTCAGCGTTCTTAAGAATCATTGATTGCATGTATAACTCAATATCCAAAAGTCAATTGTTGTTAACTGGTAATAGCAAATAAATCGTTGTAAACGCACGTAACGTAAGTAGCGTATTGAACTAACGCAAATAAACACGAATTCGTACCCAAAAACACCGATTTTTCGGTCTTGGAGGTCAGTTAGGGGATCATGTAACTGCGGGGAATGGGTCAGGGGTCAACTGGGTCATTTAGTACAATCCTAACTTTTCATTTCATGCAAAAAATGCAAAAATCCAAAATTTCGGTTTTGGGGGTCATTTTCGGGGTCGAAATTTGACCTTCCTTTGAACCATCAAAAAATTCTGCCGCAAACGGATTTGAAAAATGTCAACGCGTTCGGGAGTTATGGCGCAAACAGATGGACAGACGGACAACCTGAGTCTTCCCATAAAGCAGCTAGACGCTACTTAATAACTAAGTAGGAATTGCTTAATTTGTTTGAAGATCATAATTGGGAACAGCATAATAAAAACCCTTAATGATCACTAATTATTAATCGCAATTAACTAATTAAACAACGTTTTTGAGTAAAAAATACAGTAATATTTTTTATAATTTTTTTCCCTCTTAAAATGCAATTACTATTTTTTGAAATCAATTTTTGTAACTAAAACAACGTTACTTTCTTTTCCAAAAAAGAATTTTTGACCTTTTTGTTTAGATATCAATGAGTGCTCCCATAATGGGCTGTTGGAAATGTGTTTGAAAAGTTATAAAAACGATTGCAAAGTTGATCGAGACATATTTTAATTTTCATATTTTCAGATATTGATGCATTTGAACGCCAGTAAATTTTCCTTTTGTACTTTTAGTAGGCCATCATGCTTGGTTTAGGTCTTAGAATTACACCTCTGTGTTTCTGCCAACCGTTTCAAGATGTATTTCAGTAAATACGCAGTAACCGTCTCTTAAAGCTTTTTTTTTGTGAATTGTGAATTAACTGTTTAAGAATTGGTTTTAATCTATTTCGAAATATTAGTTAGTCTCAGCGTTATCAAAACCCCAAATATTTGTTCAACACAATATTCAAAGAATCATAATTAACTAATTATGAAGCGTTTTAAGTTTTGTAGAAGCTTTACGTAACTTCTTTATAATATCTACTAATAACTATAAATAAATATATTTCCTAATTAGTTGATTGTGATTGACAGCTAACATCAATTGACTCTTGGATATTGAGTTTCACGTGCAATCAGGGGGTTTCAAGTACGTTGAAGCTACGTAAACCCTTTAAATAACTTAAAGACAAATCACAATTAGTTTAATTATGATAACTTTGTGAATTGTGTTTATTATCACTGTTTATTTCAATGTAACTTTTATTGCCAAAAAATGCAATAAGGATTCCATTGGAAGCTATACTTTTCTGCTCACAAGTTGCCTTTACTTTTTATGCCAACCATCGTCTAAACTAAAAGTCGGTGAAACCATTGGAAGATTTTACAAAAAAAAATTCACTGGCGTTCGAATGCATCAATATCTGAAAAGATGAACATTAAAAATATGTCTTTAGATCAACTTTTCAATCGATTTTTTAACTTTTCAAACATATTTCCAACAGCCCATTGTGGAAGCACTCATTGATATCTAAACAAAAACGTCAAAAAGTCAAATTTGGAAAAAAGAGTAATAATATTTTAGTTAAAAAAATTGATTTAAAAAATAAAGAGAAAGCAATTGCATTTTAAGAGGAGAAAACAACACAATTATAAAGAGGAGATTACTGCATTTTTCACTCAAAAACTTACTACAGTTACTTGCGATTAACAATTAGTGATAATTTAATGTCAATGGCAGCATGTTGCGTCTTCACTGAAATACATCTTGGAATGGTTAATCCGAAAAAAATTTTACAAAAATAGGATACAGAAAGTACAAAAAGGAAAACTCACTGGTGTTCGAATGCATTTGTCAACCATCTAAAAAGATAAACATTATAAATATGAGTCTTTCGAACAACTTCTCAATCGATTTTTAAACTCTTCAAATAATTTTTAAAACAGCTTTTCTTACCCATTCAGACCTGCATGACCCTCGTTGACTCACAGCCCTCCTCAGTCACAGGCGGAGCTGCCCGGTTACGTTTCGACAGGTTCCATTCCCAAAGAGCCCATTATAGAGAACGATTGACGTCTAAATAAAATGGTCAAAAGGTCATTGACCTCGAGGTCACCGATCAGTGCCTTTACCTATATCCCGTTCTCATCCAAGGCTTAGCCCAGGCAATATCGTCTGCGTGGTCTTTGACAAAACATCATAAGTCACTGACCTGCCAACAGTAAAACATTTCGATGACTCACTACTGACTCCGTAAACCGAAAAATCGGTTTATTGTTAGTTTTGACTTAAATGAAAAATTATTACAGCCTCAAAGATCCAGGTGACCCCTGAACCCATTTTCGTGACCCCCCAAAATACACCCAAAACTAAATAATCAGATGTTTAAAAAATTGTATTTTTAAATGGAATGATAATTTAAAATTTTCTTAATGACACAAGTGACCCTTGACCTTCATTTGAAGACCCCCTGAGTAGCCCCCAAAACCGAAATGACCCCTGACCCTTTCCTTTCATATCTATGACACGGTGAATGGTATATATATATTATAAGGAAAGATATTTAGCGAACTTTCTCCTGATGGTGAAAGTTGGGGGTTTAATGATAGAAAGCAGAGAGAGAGGGAGATAAAATGCTTTCATCTCTCCTCATTTACAGGTCAGTGGTTTGGTGCATTACCATAATTAAGTACTCCATTCCCTGTCTCATTTAACGCCTCATATCGAATGCGGGGGCAATTTTTTAAGGCTGAAAAATTCTCACATCTTTGCAATCTTGCTATTCGAACTACAACTGAAGAGTTTGTGCTAAATTGGCCGTGTTTGAGAAGTTGAAACTAATGAGCGGATGACAAGTAAAAACTTAAACTCATTTGCATCCATCAATTTTAGTGAAGATTTTTTCTTATCTAATAGAAACGGAGTATCTCAAATCTAAAAAAAAATTTCAAGAAATAGTATAAGAAGTTGTTTGAAATCTTTAAAAAAAAAAGAAATTTGAAATTTTTCTAATAAGATAAGATAAAATAAAAATTTTGTGTAGCCAAACTTAACACGATAAAGGTGAAGTACAGATATTTTATGGTACATTTTGAAATTTGTCAATTTTTTAGATTTCTTTTTACGACATAAACTCTAAAACAAGAATCTAAAATGTAACTGAGGGCCTTTGCATCCTTAATGGATTTAAAAGGCTCTTGAAAATGAGAATTCATGCAGAGAAGGCCCTTAAAGACCCCTTCATAATTTCACTCACTTTCTCCAGATTCAGTGGAGAAAGTTATTAGAAAGTGTGGAAATGAGCCCAGAAGTTCCCAGAAGACTACAGCCATCAAATATGCATTTACTTTGTTCTTTTTTGCCTAATCATCACAAACACAATTTCCCAGCAACCTAACAATGCAAATATTTGGTAAAAAGTAGTGTTTAAATTTCAGATTTACATAAAAATTTTAAGAACAAAGAACACACTTTCGCGAAAATTGCCTAGAGGAAACTGCTGCTTGTTTCACAGCGTAGACTTGACAGCAATACTTTTTGTTTGGCGTTCAGTAATTGCGTAGATTTACTTTCTCTAAATGTTATAAGATAGTAAAAAAATTTAAAACAGTTTAGGCTAGCTGGACAGATGTATTGTTATTTTTTAAAATAAGAGTTAAGAGCCGATATTCAAAACAAACTTAAACAAACGATGAAGAGAAAGTTGTCGCTCGCTTACTTTTTTTTTTTATTAAATTTGTGCTGAGGAGAAATTGGAGAAAGTGGGTCTATTTATGGGCTACTTTATTCCTGAATTTATGTCGTGGCGACTGTCCTCCGAATCCATTAGACTAGTCGAGAGAGTGTGAGAGGGAGAAAAGGAGGCGTTTAATTGGCTGCTTTCAGCGCTGGAAGTCGACGGGGAAAGTAGAGACATTTTAACAAGGAGAAAGCCCATTCCTCTAATTTCCAATTCATAACACTCCAACTTGTCACCTCCTATTTTCTTTTTTATTGCCATCTTCAAAAACAAAGTACATTTTGAAAAAAATATTGAGAAAGTACTTTTGGAGGAAGTATGTTGTTGGACAAAAAAACTGTTTTAGAAGAAAGCACTATTTTGGAGTAAGAAAGTGGCCGGGAAAAAGTAGATCTTTAGATTTTTGGAGAATGTAGATCTGGTGAAAGAACATTTTGTAGAATTTTTTTGAAGCAAAATTAAAAAAAAAATTTTTTGGTTCGAAACTTTTCTCTTTTTTAACAAGTCGCCATATTGTATTATTAAGATCTTATTTCAGTAATGCTGCTCACTATGATGCAGTGTGCTAAAATATAGTATGCATTGTACTGAGCGTTTCACACTTACGGTACAAAAGTGTATGTCCGGGAAGTAAACATTGATTTTTGGAAAATGCGCAACTAAAATTCAAAATCTGTCACGCTAGGGTAAATAGCTGTCACCAGTATACTTATGCGTTTTTGGTGAATAATTTTTAGATTTCTCTGTTTTTACAGCAGCATTTACCTTTCAGGACTTTCTTTTTTGGTACGGAACTTAAAAAACGCTGTGTACTTTGTATGTTTTAAAACAGGCCCTACATTCAAAAATCTGAAACAAGGAAACCCTCCCCTCATAAATTGCTGCAGAGCTGGAATCCTGGAGAAAAGATGCTGGAGAAGACATTTAGGTTTAGGGAGTGCCAATTTTGGCGAACGGAAGGAAGGAGTTCTCTTCTCCAGGCCTCAATGTAATTAGAATCTTTATAAAGTTTTGGGCTTGAGTCTGAATTTAGGTTCACTTCGAAGATTTCCTGGAGAAAGCAAATTTTAGAACACTGTCATCACAAAGGAAAAGTAATTCTTTGGATTTCGTCCTGAAGAAGAGATGTTGCTGGACTTTCTCATTTTCACTTTCATCATTTTCTAATTTTCCTGAACTCTGGAGAACTTCGTGCCATTTTGAACTACAAAATATGCTTCTCCAGTATTTCCAGGAATCCATCAAGTTCTCTCTAATGGATCATCCATACATGAACACCACTCTCCAAATGTTCAAAAAATTAAATCGCTTTCTCTCGTCATACTCAGACCACTCTTCCCCGAGACACGCGCGTCCGAAGCACGTTTTCATGCCTTTCGAATTAAAAAAAAAAACAAGTGCTGAAGTACGTCTATTTTTTAAATTTCACCAGGAATGCCAACCGAGAGGGTAACTTTCACCACTTTCTTTCACATGTAACAATACCGTCCTGCAATTTTTAAAAAATTTCAGAATTTTGAGAGGTGCGGTGTATTTTTGAAAACTTAATTTTTACAGTTTACAAAAACAAATCTTATCTGATTTCAACTAGTTTTACCTTTTCTCATTACGTACATTTCTAAACTGGAGTTTAACTTATTCAGTTTTGTTTTAATTCCAGTTTAAATAATGTTGATTTAATTGTTTATCTAATGTTTAAAATCAAAGTAAAATAGTTGAGGCTCAAATTTGTAGAAATTTAATTTAGTTTTTAGTTTTGAAAACTAGTATCTTCTCTTTTAGAATTTTTTTTAGAATCGATTTAGAACAAAAACTGTGTAAATTATGACAATTTCTCGAAATTGCTTCTGCTAATTGTTAAAAAAGCACAACTAGTCCAGCTCCCGAAGGCCGGGTGGTTAGAGCCTTGAGCCCTAGCCATGGACGGACAGGGTTCGAGTCCCGGTGTCGCCAATAT
>JAQFYP010001979.1:0-13823 GCA_034694865.1 Bilobella braunerae | reverse complement strand
ACCTAAAGTTTGTAGACCTCATTGTTGTTGACGTCATTTCTGTTGACCTCATTGTTTTGACCTAATGGCCTGCTACCAAAATTACGTTGGTACATGCAGGTGTTTAGGAAAAAACTCTGGGTGAAAATTCCTGCCGGCTTTTCTGGGTCTATAGGTCGAATATTACAATGCCCAAAATTCTAGCATATTTTATCCTATCGTGCGAAGATTTCTGAAGCCACTGGTATCTTATATCTTATTAAGAAGACAATGACTAATCCTGTCCAACGCTGATGATCTCGCCATTAAGCCGATGACCTCGCAGACGATGACCAGCAGGAGGCCTTGTCACCCCAGAGAAGTCGGCGACCTCTTGGACGTGACACTAGGTTACATAGTTGTTAGCCACACTTATTTGCAGACCTTATTTTGCATTCCTTATCAATTTGTCTTTTGACATCTCATTGGTTTGTTTGACCTTGTGTCCCTACCACTGCTATAAATAGCAGTGGCCGTGTAGTTATTCTTGGTCACTTGTCACTCGTTCCTTGCCTTGTCCAGAGCTGTGGCCCGTGATCATGTCAATGCTCCACCACCTTGACACGCCGTGACCCCGGTCAACACTTGCTTCGGTTCATTGCTGATTGCTCATCAAATTATTTGAAACTCTTATTTCTTCTTTTGTCCTCGACCATGCTCATTGTCAAGCAAGTTGTCCCGTTGGCTTCGCCAGTTGGGAGAAGGACTCACACAAAAGATACCATACTGAATCCAAGTCCGCCATTGAAGTATTGGTCGACTCCTTGACAAATTTTCTGGCTGACAAATCCACATACAGGAAACTCCATGTCTTCCTCAACCGGGTGGTGGGACTATACCAATAGAACTCGAGAATGCAGACGAAGCGAAGGACAAACTTAAATTCTGACTTCTAGAAAATTCTGATTTAATTTTAACTGTAATCTAATTTTGACCTCTAATAATTATGACTAATCTTTCTGTATTTTAATTTATTTAAACTAAAAGTAATTTAGTATTAAGTATTATTGAACGAGCATGTACATGTTGATATGGGTGAGCCTTAAATCAAACAAACTTGAATTGAATTGAATTGCTTCGCCAGTTGAGCGCATCACCCACAGCACAGTCCACCCCCCGAGAGTTTACGGTGGCATAGGAGGTACACGTGACAGTATTTTATAATAATCATTTATAAATTTATATTTCCCAAGTATACAAAAAGGGTTACGCGCAAATTATCTATATTTAGGCTCAATAAAACTCGCACAATTGAAATCACTCCTATTGAACGCGCTTAATTATTAGCCGATTAACGGTCATTTACTCCTACTCCCATCTTGGGTGCAATAACTTGTATAACAGCTCTAATCAACTTTAAACAAATTTTTAGCCCAATTTAGAAACTTGGAGAAAATTGCCTAATTATTCCAAACATCTGAGAACAATACTGATAAATTTGATTCGAACAATATTTTCGGGTGTCTAAATGTAAATTTTTACTATAATCACACCTACCGTAAATGATCTTAAATAAGTCCAAGCTTATAATCAAATTTGGGATCCCGACCCGCGGCGTATATTAGAGACCCGGCTTACATTGGGGACCCGGGTTATATTTTATTTCGAACAATAAAGTACAGAAAATCATTAAAAAAAATTATTAGAAAATAAAACGCTGGAGTGTCTGTTCTACTTAACTGTTTTAATCAGTGTCACTTGCCACCCAATTGTCATAAATTTGAGTTACATATGCCTTGAATGGCATATAATACATAACTAGTAGGTCCACCCGTCCTAGGATACTCGGCTTATATAAGACCCCGGGCTTATATTAGGACCCCGGTTTATATTAGAACCCGGCTTGGTACGCTATTAGGTCAAAACAATTAGGTCAACAACAATGACGTCTACAAACTTTAGGTCAACAGACATTTCATTACATATAACAACTATGATTGTAGTCACTTGAACCCATTGTACTTAAAAAGTTTGTTTGAAAATTTAAATTAAGTTATTTTTTAAAAAACTTATTAATTTATTTATTTTACTGTAGAACTCATCGATGTTGACGTAATTCGCTGTTGACCTAATTTTGTTGACCTAATGGCATGGAACCTCTTTGCAAACCTCTCAGATGTTGTAAAATGACTTTACTATTTAAACCCAATATTTAAATCGCATATCAAATACGTGTCTCCTTTTTTAAATATCGTACATAATTTTGACCTTAATTGTATACAACTTTAGCCGTTAATCTTATTATGATTAATATTGATTTTTAGCTATGATTTTTATATTGAAATGTTTTATTTTGTTTTTAAATCGTGTTTATCTGGAGTCTCCTACGCCAAATAAACTAATGGATTGAATTCAATTAAGTTAACAAGAAAATTGAATTAGAAATGTAACTTGTGCTTACCACAGATTTATCACTGAATGGTATTTTGGATGCGTTTACATGCAGGTAGTATTTCGCCCGTGTTTTCGTTACAATTTTCGTTTTGGTGCAAATGATATTTAGGCAATACTGAGAAATGAGTGCCTGAACAAATTTTTTTCTCAATTTTTGACGCCTTAATTAAATGTTCGGTTTTCAAAAATGGCAGCATAGGGAGGAATGGCTTACTTTTTATTTCATAGGAAATTTGAAAAGTTCACCGAGGTAAAATACAAAAAAAATTTTTTTGCAGTTTTTTTCTATTTGATAAGTTTGTTGTTCTGTCGTCTTTATTGAGGTCTTTTAGTGAGAATCTGACCAGCCTGGACAATTTACCTGAACTCTAATAAACGTTAGGGATGGGCATCGGTCTTAACTTAATCTCAAAACTAATTTTTCTTATCCTAGCACGGACGTGTTTGGGTAGTTTTTAGTTATTATAAAGAGGAAAAGCGCGGCTTATTAGAAAATTTGTACGAGGAGAAGTTAAGCTACTTAATTGCGCTGTACCGCTAGAACGGTTCAAGTTTTTTTAAAATCTAAGGAAACTATTCCAGGGGTCAAGAAAATAGTAAAAATAAAACGTAACTTATAAGCTAAAGATGCAAAATTCTAACAAAAACTAATTCTAAGAATAAATGGAACGCAAAAATTAATCCAAAACTAAATAATCATAAAACAAAAAATTATTTTACAGTAAGATTTTACCCATAAATATTTTGGGACAAATCAACCAATATAAATTGTCAGAAATTGTGTAGGGTATCTAGCGTTTCACTGAAATAAGGAAAATCGTAGAAATTTAACGGCATTTTTAAGTAACGGGCGCCTCCAGCGCTGACTTCTCTCTTGCAGTATTGTGGTGATTGAACATCGTATTGTTTTTGTTAAAAAATGTTGAAATACATTTTTTGTCAATATTTTTACAATTCCCTACTAGATGATGGAGCGCAATCTGTGTAATAAAATGTAATTTATTGATTACTTTACAAGCTGAAAATGAGGCCGAGGATTACACCCCGAATGAATAATAGGCTCCAGTGTATGAAACCCGAAATGGGGCAACTTGAGATAAGGAACCTCAAATGCCTCTTACACAAAAAAGTGGAGCACATTGAGACATTAACCCGGACGAGGACTTACTCAATTTTGTCAATGTTAGGCATTGACCAGAAATAAAGACACTCATTTGCACAAAAATGAGTAAAACAAATAGGCAATCAACTCTGACTACAATTTCTACCCTCAAAACATATAGGGCTCTGAAAATGACACAATATGGCTAGAATGTTTTACTAAAATCGTTTTTTGTATTGTTAATAATAACAATTTAAACATTGAGGTTAACTAATAGAATTAATCGATTAAACTTTAGTTTAATATTATATAAATTTGTTTTACAAATAAAGTTTTTAAATAAAGAAAGCAAAAACTTCAATTTAAAAAATACACCGAAGTTGGTACAAAGTTATAATAATGTTTTATATTTTTTGCAGATAAGAACTTGCCAATAAGCAACGGCGGTATAAAAGTGTAGTATTTTGAAGTGTAATAGGCCACTAGAATATATTGTTGAGTTCAAAATTCATGTGTGAAACACAATTTGCTATAGGTTACTGTTGTTTATTGTCACTGCGCACTAATTGGAAATTGTTTTAATCTATTTTAATTTTTACATAGCTGCAGCTCTGGTAAAATGTTGGTTTAACTAATCGGTACAATTAAATTAAGAGTGTTCAATTGTGGTTGGTATAGGTAAGGCGTCAAGACAATGCAAATGGAGGCGGTGAGGCGCTATCTCGAGTCTGTCGCGGTTGTACCAAGCCAGCACATTTTTCCGCTACTTTGCTTTACATGTTAAAAGTCGTCAAACCAGCTCCTCTTATTTTTTTAAAAAACTAAGGCGATGAGACGTGGGCTTGAGGCAACTTTTCCCGTCCCATTTTTTTATTAAAAGCATAGTTTAATCAAATTTGAAAATAAATTACAAAAATTATTCATAATTATTATAATTATTTCAAATGTATAATTAAATAATTAAGAAAATTAACAAGAAATAATTTAATATGGAAAAATTCTGTGCACTATAGGCCGATGCTTATCCTTTGCTACAGAACTCTACCCTTCCCCTTGTTCTCCACAAACTTAAAGTAATACTTTTTGGGTCTTATGAAGTATCAGGCAGTTTTCTGAGACAATAGTCGAAATACTAAATTTTCTAATTTCAGCAAATTATTCGGTAACTGTATTTCAGGGTAAAGAGTGAAACACTCTGAGATATGAGGCTCTTGAGGACCCTGCAAATGATATTTAAACATTTATAATTTTCTTCATCCTCTAAAACAATATGTGAAATTTAATTTTTAAATTTTAAAAATATAAATTTTAAAATTCTAAGGGTGAACTTGAGACACTTAATAGCCATTCCAGAGTTAGAGCTTCCATTGCAAGTTGCAATCTTCAGCAATATTAACTATAGATAATTCTTCCTCTGCTTAAGACTAGTTTATTTAAAAAATTAATATGTTGTCAAAAACTCTACGAAGGTGTTTTAGTTGAAAAATCAGATTATGCAACTTGTTTTGAGCACAAATTAAATGTTTTTAAAAGCAATTGTATAGAACTCTATTCAGAAAATTAATCAATATTTCTAACGCAGCTTCCCAAAAGTATAGCAATATATTAGGCGATGAGTTTGTACCATGTAAAATTTTGTACTGACCAACACCTAGTACAATTGAAAAAGGCACGCTAATTGAAATTCCTGCAATGCAGATAGTCAATATGTAAAGGAAAGGGTAGTGAAATGGTAGGGAAGGAGCTCATTAGCATAGACTTTTTCTTCAAGGGAGCTCAACAGACTATTTTTAACATTCCGCTGTTTTACGCGCCTAGTCCACAAAGGGATTACACCAACCTCTATGCAAAAGAGTATTGTCTTCTCAATTCTGACAAAAGCAATTGGGAAACGTATTGGGTAATTTACATCCTCTGTCCGTGTATTCTAATCACGGAGATACACAAGGTCACAGGGAACATAATTCTTTAAGGACAAAGCCAACAGTGGAAAACTTCATTTGTGGCTGATCGGGAGATTTGAACCCCCGTTCCTATGGTGGCTAATGGAGAGAGACTGAAGCTCTTAACTACTATACCAACTCCGCCAATTCTTACAACTCGTACACATAAATAAGATTGGTCACTATGAGAAGGAATAATTAAATTATTTACGGTACCTACTCAAACTAATAAGGTGTTTCACGTATTGGATTTTTAAATTGTATTTTTATACATATTTAAGCAAATCTTAACATTTTAACTTCATAGTACGTCAAATATTTGTCATCGTCATCTCCTTACATATAAGAACGATGCAGCCAGTTTGCATTTAGAATCTTCTCAAAAAGTATATTGGTGAAGTAAATTTTTTCTGAAACAGGATTAAGCACAAAATGCAAAGCAATTTAAAGTTTGGCATTGTTCTCATCATTATCCTACATTGCATCAATTTTAATTTCGGCATGAGGTATGGCGCAAATTGTATCTCTCAGCTCCAATGGATAACAAATTTCTTTTTTAATAGGAAAAGCATCAATCCATGAAGATAGCAATTTGCACTTGCAGATTCATGACTCATACTCAACCAATGGCCGAACTCAAGAGTCACGAGTTTATCGCACTTGGGAAAGGGTAAGTGACTAGTGCAAGTATGTAAACTAATTATATTAAGTGCAGAGTTATGACTATTAAAGGGACAAGCTAGCCGGTGTTGCTGTATCTAGAATGGTCATGCTCAACGCTTTAAATCTCCATCCGACTCGTGTGAAACCACATTTTCTTGTATCTTTCTCAAACGAGTCAAGTCAAGTCAAGGTGCTGTTAACCACAAAGCAACGTGACTTGATTTTCTTAACGGAACAGGTAACTTGGCAATAAATTCTAAACTCATACATTCGTATATAGTAGAACCCTCAAGTAGACCCCAAACTTTGTAGTATTTTCTATGATAAAATGAAACGGTATATCAAAACCGTATTTCAATTTTTTGATTAACATTATCCGATTCAAAAAAAAATTTTTGTACTAGAACGGTTTTTTTTATGCTTCTAACGGCGACTACAAAACATAATATCCAACCTCCGTGAAGAACCGTATATAAGAAGTAATGTAATGTAATGTTAAAAGATGTTGCAGGATGTAACCTTTGTATACTTTGGTTTTAAGTAATACTTAATTTCAAATCAAGAAGAATGTCAATAAAAAGTAGACGTTCTAAATTGGTAAACTTTGAAATACTTACTTGTAATCATGCTGGTTACAAGCGGGTGCGGTTGCATCGTGCTTGTTAATTCTGCGTAAAGATTCCTGAACATTTAACCCTTGAACTAAATATTTTCAAGCGTTTATGGAACACAGCCGCTACGTTTAGTACAAATGCTGTTACATGTGTTAGCTCTACAACATACATTTTACAGTAAAGAACTGCGACTTACACAGGGGTACTGTATGTGGAATTTAGCGTAATATTACCGAGAAATGGTAGAAAAGCAAATTTATTAAAAAAATTATTTCTATATTATTTTTTCAAATCATGGGCACTTAACATAAAATAATTATAAAATCTTATTTTAGCGTTACCTTCTAATTTAGTTAGTTTAGCGAAATAAGCTAAAATAAGTACATATATTTTAACTAATTATGATATGATTAATCTTGAGGTGAAGGAAAAAGGAAAAGAAGAGAAGAGTCTCCCAGTGCATTTCTGGAAGGGTCCGACGTCTGTAAACGTACAGGGTGATACATTTCGTGCGACATTTATTAATCCGTTAGTCTTGTCTTAAAATTTTAACATGATACTCCGGTTTTTTAATTATTTAGTGAACTTAAGTTAAAAAAATTATTATCCTTTTTTAGTGCCTATAAGTTAACCCTTAATTTTCTTGGGGTTTGTAGTGTTTGAAATAATTGCTTTATACTTAAAAAAAAACACCGATTACACCCCACGTAAAGCTACCTAAAACTAAAACATACTACCTACGTTTTGTTTAATTTTCCGCGTATTTTAGTCCGCAAACGCCTTCAAACAACCCGTTTGCAGAACATTTAGTTGCTGCAGTTAGTAAAGATGCTATGAAGGATGCGGGCATTACTTGGGACAACGTAACCAAGGTTACGTCCAGCGATGAGCAACGAGAATACCCTATACATTATGCCCCTGGAAACATTTGGACGCAGCAAAACTCAAGGTCAGTGACTGGAAATACGCCAAAGCCCACAGAGGACCAAGCAACTTACCTATTGTTTCCATTTACGGAAGCAACGGAGAACAGCAGTGCTCGCAAATAACAACACTGTTCACATATTTGAGTGCGTTTCAAAATGTCTTTTATTTCAATAAACTAAATTTTACGTGCTAAATTTGTAATTAGAAATTTGTTGTCTCTGTATTTATTCGAACTTGGTTTCCACAACAATTTTCTCAATTAAAAAGGGGTACCTAACATGTCCAATTGTTTCTTGCCAAATTACTTACAACATATATGAAAAGCAGAATGTATTAACAAGGTAATGTCACGGGTACCTCATGTGCCACCGTGAATTCTCGGCGGGGTCAACTGTGCTATGGGTAGTGCGCTGAACGGTAGAGAGGACTCGACAAATTGCTTGGCAAATGACTCTGGACAATGACGTACGACGGAAAACAGTTGCAAATAAGTTTATTTGCAATAACGTAAGACTAGGGGTCAACAAAGGTCAGGGCGGGGCAACGCGTAAGTCGACATGGCCATGTGCCCTAGCCTATCAAAGGCTAGGGCTTCCCCAGCCGTTCTAAGCCAATTTCCAGGACCACTCCATACTCCCAGGAACTACCCTGACCCATGCCATTTACTCCAAGATCTCACAAGACACAACAACCCACTTTCAAACCCCGACAAACCAATTCCAATTGAATTTCCCAGTTCCACCAGACCCGATTGCCCTCACGCCGGTGTCGAGTTACGTCCAGCTAGCACTTCCCAAGAGGCTACGCACGGACCGACCGCCTCTCATTGTCCATGTTTTGTCCAAGTGATGGCGGCCACCGACGCCATTTGAGGCTCCTAAAAAAAACTGGGAGACGCATATTTTCCACCTCCATCGGGATCCTGAAGTTTTTTGGGCACTTCTCTCGTCTTTTCCCAACCGGCCCCCTACTGCACCGCTGGGTTTCAGAGACGTATGGCCTCATTTCCAGTTCTGCTACTACATTTCCAACCATTGTCGCAGTTCATTTTTACCCTTTTTCGCAGTTCAGAACACACCACTTTCCGTCGTTCAGAAGACACCCTTGCCGCAGTTCAGAACACATCCTTGCCGCCGTTCAGAACACACACTTGCCTCAGTTCAGAACACACCCTTGCAGCAGTTCCGAACACAATCTGGCCGCAGTTCAGAGCACACCCTTGCCACAGTTCAGAACTCACCCTTGCCGCAGTTCAGAACACACCATTGCCGCAGTTCATGACACACCTCTATCCATCATAACCACTAGTCACGTTTGTGTTAGTTTTTTAAGTATCTTTAAGATTGGCCGCTTACAGCCGTTGCCGCAACAAAATTGCGGCTGCTCAACACAACCCTTGACCTACCGACACTGACCCAAGATGAACTTCGGTGCCTCTATTACTCAACCAATCCAGAGCTCCAGAGACGCCGTTTTGGCGCCTGAACACTTGACGAGCCCCACCGATTATGACATCACTAAGTTGGCACACCCTTTGGCTCCCTCATCTTAGACCCAAACTCATCCCCTCCCCAGAAGCTTCCAAATTCTTCCCAGCGCCACACCCACGGAGTGTACCGGGTCGTTACGCCGGCCGTCAGAGATCCACAACATCCACCACGTCCATTGGCTGCATCTCCACTTCTCTCACCGCATTACTCCATCCATCAACTACCCCCGCGGTACCCTGGGTTAGCGCCTCATCACATTCTCTCCAAACCAGAGATATTGCAGCGACTTGAGCAAGCGCTAGTAATTCCCATTTCAACACGCAACATCTCCAATCCTCAACAGTCATGAAGTCACGCCGATTTTTTCAAACTTTGTTGGTTTCTTTTTTTGCTATTTGTCATTCGCCTATGGCCTGGTCAACATATGCTTCTGAGTGGGGAGAAGTGGTATCGGCCTTTGAGTTGACTGGGAAGCTCTGAGGAAAGTGGCGAGGGAGGTTATGCTTGGTAAAGACCGTGGGACTGACCACCGAGGAGCTTCTGCTTAGGCAGAGGCTGAACACCAATTTACGCATACAGACCCAAGCTCATCCCATACAAGACGCAACCTTTAGGCTTACCTAACTACGACACTAACAATTTTTACTGTGCTCCAGACGGGACTCGATCCCGGCAACTACCGACCGGGACAAGGTTCCAAATCACTAGGACTACTGGACGTGGTAATTTTTTTTTACATTGACAACCACATGAAATGATGGCTCACCTTGCAAAATTGTGTTTTTTATTGGAATTCTTTTATTGCCTAAGTTCTTGACTCTGCTAATCTAATTGATGATCCTATGATGAATTTGATTCTAATCAACATTACACATACACATAGACCTTATAAAAGAAGAACTTGATTTAGAAAAACAAAGTGAAGTGGGCTTTATCTCTCTACCGAGTCTTGTGAGAATTCGGAAGATATATATATATTGTCTTATTTGCACACATGTATACTAAAGAGTTTTTCCAACAATATCCCTATTCTCTTCCTTGCATGTTGACCTGCCGCTCTGACAAAAACATTTCGTTTGTAGGAATACTAATTTGTTGTTGAATAATTGAGGTAACACTAATGTTGTCTTTGAATTATATGTTTTAACATATTATTGTTTTGCTATGTTGCACTATGATGGACTACTATATGTTTCGCGGTAGTTAAATTTCTCCGCATTCTGTAAAGAAACGTAATGTTGAAAATATTATAAAATTACAGACAGTTTTCCACTCTTTAATATTGGGAAATTCCTTGAACATAAAGTAGTCTAAAACTTTAATTTATACTTTTTGTTCGTACCAGAGCAAATTCGTCAAAGAAAACTTTAACATAAGCTCAGCCGAACTATACTAACCTTAGAAATAAAAATCACCGTAACTTTCTTCGAATCCTTGACTTGAGATCACCAGCGGGGTATTTAGCCCTGGCCGTATTTTATTGTCATTGACGATTATGTGCTTTATCTCCAATGATCGTACTTCAAGGCTAAACCTTATATATACAAAAAAACAATAATAATTCTTATTCGTCGTATAATTGTCTAATTTACTTATTTTCAGCTACTTGAGTACCATTTTAACCCGATTTATTTTTTTTTCATTTTGCAGAATCAATGGGAGACGCAACTCCGAAACCCATGAAGTACCACCTAACATAAACTTGCACGGCTTAATCTGATGGGTTGCAATATCAAAGCAAGCGAATACTACAAATTCAACAGACATCATGTGATTTTGTAAGCTGAATGTATTTCCTATAACCCAACTTAAAAAATCACATAAGCTCTAAAAAGTTATTGACGAAAAAGTTATTAAAACCTTATTGTTTATTAGGAAATGCGCAGTTTTTTTTTGTATAAGCACAGCGCTGGAGGAAGGAGCAATTTTGTTATATAATGGATTATATGATTATTATCCGGATTTCAGTATGCTCATAGATATAACTTCGTTAATGCCACTTTATGAATTGTGTGTTTAGTATTGTTCAAATTTAAAGGATACAGCCGTACGAGCACGTCCTTTCTGGCAACGTAGGCACAAACTATTATATCGACTTATTTTACAGTCGAGAATTATTTTGTGTTGGAAAAATGCTGTTGTCAAAGAGCGTTATCTTTATTACCCTTACATTTTTTCCTCAATATAATTTTGGTTGGAAAATCATTAGGTTAGAGAATTTTGTTCAAGCCTTTGAAAATTGTTCAATTAGTGTTCAAATGTTTGGTCAAGATTTTGAAATCGAAAATGTAAGCGCACCAATTGCCTTATTCCGTACAAATACACCGATACCTGTAATAACGGCTAAAAATGAGGGTCTGTTTTCACTGCGCTTGAACTGCCTTTCCTTTTTGTTGGCACTAAGGCCCGAAAGAATGTTCACTGTTAACTTATTCAGTCTTTTTAAAAACTTGGCAAATGTTAATAATCAACAAAACATTTATTCGATAGCTCCAAGGACGACATACAGTGTGCCACACACCTTTGTAATTTTTTATTTTAATGAAATCCAATTACAACCAATAGTTGCCATCAAAGAGACGCATATGGCAACAGTTGTAGCATTTGGTTTAGCAGAACAACAAAACTCATCTCGACTTCGCGTAGTAAATGCATTATGTTTATGCTATATTTGTGCATTACCACAGCTACCACAAACCAATGTATATTATCCCTTACCAACCTCAATCTCCCACGAGCCAGGGAAATTTCGACAAAGTTTAGATCAAGCAGATGCATTAGGTTCGTCAAACATTTTCAAAACATCAAATCCAACTGCATGCAATATTTTCCATTAAGGAGACCCATATGGCAACAGTTGTAGCATTTCGTTTACAAGAACAGCATAACTCATCTCGACTTTGCGTAGTAAATGCATTATATTTCTGTTGCTTTTGTGCATTACCAGAACTACAACATATTAAGATATACTATCTCTTACCCGTACCGATCTCGCACGAGGCAACTAAATTTAGATTAAGTTTAGATCAGGCAGTTGCATTAGGTTTGTCAAACATATTTTCCTACCCGTATTGGATCGAATTGTACAGAAGTAGAACAACCATACCAAACAACAATAAATGCTACATGGAGCCAGTTTTAAAATACTTTTGGGGTAACATTGAATGTTCTTATATCTTCTCACAATCTACATATTACGAACACCCAATCATGAAATTACTTTTTCAAACAATGGACTACAATAAAACATAAAACTTTACCAAGAAGTTTGCAACAAAACCAGGATTTAGGCCTGAGTTTCATTTTACATCCTCCAGAAAGCTTTCCTATGTTTTACGATCAATTGAGTCCTCGTTTGTAATTACGGGACACAGATACTTTAATTTCTTGACTCGTTTTGGCTCATATCGACAGGTATCATTTGCACTGTACATAAACCATATGTCGCAAATTCCTGGATTGCCATATGCCTCACTATAATCCTGACAGCGCTCGTTTATAGCGTTTTGACATGTTATTTGCTTGACACTGGTTTTGATATAAATAAAATATTAAACGCATTTGCAAACAATACATCATTTCTGTTATTATCCTGGCTCGAACAGGGGCTAAAAATACCAGTTTTGAATTTAATCGTCGGAACACCATATTCTTTGACAAAACTCCTAAACTCCTAAATTTCTGGCTTCTAAAATGTCTGTTACTTGGATTAGTTATTATTGGAAGTTATAAGGGCATTGTGGTATCATATCTTACTCTGCCAGCACCTTTGCTTACAAACATTACGAGTTTTTGGGATCTCAAAGACTTTCAACTAATCATACCAGCATTGCTTGATATTTGTCCAGGTAACGAATGCACAAATAAAGATGGATGTCGAATGTCACCAAAACTCTCACTTGTACTTAGCGAAGAAAGTGGACTTTATTATAATACAAGCAGAGCGGAGCTATATCATACGTTAATAGGGATGATGGACTCAATCTTCAGTTGCAGTATGGATCCGTTTGAAACTTTCCTTAGTTACAAAGATAAATCTAAAACTTATTGTCCAATTGCATTTATACATACATCAAACATTGTAGAGCCGGCAGAAATAATTTTAAATGGAGGTAAGATATCCGGTGCCTACAAAGTGGGTAAGGAACCATGGTTACCTGAAACTCTTTACTGGTCGATTCCAACCAAGTCTGGTGATTGGGTGAAAAAAAGTTGAGGCAATTAGTTAGTAGAAGGCTTGGGGCCCAGTTCACGTAAATTTGGTTCCCATAATGCTTTTCTTATGGGAGAGCCGAAAATGGGAAGGGTCCCTTCTTCCCATACAAAATTTTTTCAACTTTGAGGACTAAAAGTATCTAAACCTAACCTATATGACCTAATATAGCGATGCTGAAGCAACGCTAAAGCAACGCTGCAACGCTTTACGCAACGCCGGATATTAGTAAATGCTGAAGCAACGCTGCAACGCATTTGGCAACGCCTGATATTAGTAAATGCTGAAGCAACGCTGGAACGCTAAAGCAACGCTGCAACGCTTTACGCAACGCCTGATATTAGTAAATGCTGAAGCAACGCTAAAGCAACGCTGCTATCATTAAAGTTAGCGTTACTTGGATCGAGTTCTGTGTGTGATCCCTGGGGCCAGAAAAAAAAAGCTAAGTCTCGAGATTAT
>JAQFYP010001978.1:0-13823 GCA_034694865.1 Bilobella braunerae | reverse complement strand
TAATGTGTTTATGCCTTACAGTGATGAGTTTGTAACAGGACATGCAGTTTCAATATTATAAAAAAATTTGATTTCGAGAAGAATTATTTAAAAAAAAAGTTACAGTTTTTCCACAAAGCAAATTAGGCAACATCTAAACATGCAAAAACATCTTACTAATGCTAATACTCCATGCTAATAGTTTTCATAAAATTGCAACATAATCAACAACATACAGAAAATGCCTTTGTAAGTGAATTAGAATTTATCGTTTGATTCAAATATTTATAAGCAAATATTTCTCCCACTTTATCATTCTTACATTTTCTCTACTTTTAATGTTACCAGTCAAGGTCAAGCTTAAGACTCCATCGTTCTCGCTCTTCTCAATCTCAAAAACACTCCACTGCAAAAATTTGTTTGCAACGATCTGAACAAATGGCCCACCAATATAAATTTCCTTTAGGTTTCCAAGTCTATTTATGATGTCCAACACATTGCCCTGGCATTTCGCTTGACATATTTTCAAGCTCCTAATTAATAGAATAATTAAAGTTAGTTAGCATAGAAACCAATTGCTTGGTCCAACTCATTGAAAACACAATCTTTATCAAATAAAACTATATTTCCTTCATTTTTATCTTTTTGGTTTGTGCGTCAATACTTACAAAATCTGATTTTAGTGTTTGTGCAAAACAAACTAATTTTTCTAACAATTGTCAGAGCATTAGACATAGTATTAAGGTTACGCAATTGTATCATCTTGATTCTTAATAAACAAACTGTTACGTATTTAACAACTAGCCAAACAAGCCTCTTCAAAGACAGGAGTAATTTGCGGGACAGGTTTGTTTGGATTGCTTTACAAAAATAATTTACATACGATGACACTAACGTTTCGGTGAGTTTGCCTCTGAGTAAAGCTTTTCCATCTCCTAGGTCTAGCATGTAGTGAGAGAAATCCTAGAGTGTTTGTATAAATGCTAATTATTAAAAGGTCTTTGCAAATGATTTTAAGGAAGCAAATTGATTTCTGACCTTTACATCCTCATTGAATTCTGCGCTTTCTTTCCAAGTAATTTGCAAGGAATGCGTGTCTTCAGAAACTTTCGAACCCTGTATCGACGTCAAGGGAACGTTTTTCGTGCTTACAAACATTGACTTGTACTGGAACCACAGGAAAACGTACTCTTCGACTTCAAGTCTGCTTGGTTTGAGGTACATTTTTTCCAAAAATTCACCGTTAAGCTCTTCAAAATCGGTATCATACTCCTCGTTTTTGTCCGTTACTGTCATTGTGGCAGGCGGTCGGGTTCTACAGAGTGAGTAGGATCACTTGGTCACGCTACGTTACTCTGTAAATGACTCTGTTTATAAGCAAACACAACGGTAATGTACTTACCCCGCAATGAGTTTACTGATAGTAAGGTCTCCTTTTTGTAGTGCTTGTAAACTTCCAGCTATTAGGAAGCGCCTAGAATCAATTTAGTGATTTTTAAATAAACAAAAATCGCGTGAGTGTTCATAATTAAGAAAGTCGTACTAGCATACCCCTGCGTATGATACTTTAAAAGCAAATGTTACAAATAAGAGCAACATTTTAGGACACAAAGCAAAATCACTGATGAAACAAATGCTGTGAATTTTTGGATTTTAGCATTAGACAGATTTGGCTACTATTTTATACGTTTCTAGACGTGACGGTTAGAGGTAAATAACAAGTCTTGGAGATCCAGGTTTTGAATGAGTAAAAAAAATACTAGAGCATTTGAAACTTTTAGCATTTTGCTGGTAACTAATAATTATTTTTGTGGTATAATAACAAACAATTTCCATTAGCAGTTATTATTGGAATTGGAAACGATATCCCGTAATTGCCATACTAGTATTCCTACTAGTCATTGCTTAATCAAACATTTATACACTTGAGCACTGAATGTTACTAATTGTCATTGTTAGTTACCCTTTTCCAACAAATCAATTTCTTTAATTGTGCCTGAATTTAATAATTTAATTTAAGAAAAAGGCTCTGGCCGTTTGCAACGTAAATTTTTGGAACAGGGAATGTTACGTTTGAAGAAGACGTTTTACTATAAAATTTATTCATCTCAAGCATTATATTCTTGTAAAAGCATTTTAAAACAAAGTATTTTTATAAACTGTGAGAGCTCTATGTAGTCAACATGATGAAAATTTGTAACTCAAAAGTTGAACGGCCCGAGGTCGGACCCGAGATTATTAATCTAAAATAAGATCTTACAGTTTGGTTCCGGATTTCTACATGTCAACTTTTCAATCCCTCAACTGTGACTTGATACCGATTTTAAAATTGTTTTTAACAAATAATAATAACTCTTTTTTGAAAATAAATAATGTTTTACATTTAATTTGGGCGTTTTTCAGTAGGTTAAAGTTAAGACTTCAAAATAGTTTAAAAACAGTAATTAATTAGTTAGTTGGGATGCGCAATGATTATCATAGAGATAATTACTTAGCGTAGAAAAATGCGAGCTATTGGGATTTAGTAAAGCTACAAAATGCTAGCAATTCATTCAAAACTTTTTGAAAATTTTGCGGTGATTGGCGTCATTTGTCTCTTAAAAGGTGACGGTTGCTTCAACTGCGCAAACAGCTTCAGAACCTCATTCATATTCAATAGGAGCCGTATGCCCTTGAGTTTGAAAAGGGTAGAACATTACGATTAGAAAAATTAGGCTTGAAGTCAATGAAGTTAATGCAGTTAGCTAAGTTAATAAAGACGTAAAATGTTGGTGGCCAGATATAAAATAGTAACAATATCGGATAGGCATTACTTTTTTTTAAATCAAAACTTCCGTAGGCAAGCACCGAAACCTATTAAACGGCTTTTGATTTAAAGTAAAACTTACGAGATTTCTTATTGATATTTGGGATTTAAAATTATTCCATTGTACGTATTTACCTATAGCTTCTACGTATTATAGGTGTTTTTTTTTCGAGTGTTGTTTGGAGTAAATATTTGTTCTGCAACTTTCTGCAATTGTTTTCCAGAAACTTTTAAAATTTTGATTTTACAAAATCAAACTCTTACTGATTTTTTGTTACGTGAGAATTGATCAAAGCTAAGATGGTTTAATGACTTTGCTTGTCACAAATCACCAAGGTTCATGGAAAACGTTTGAATCTTAATAGTAAAAAAAAGTTCCGTACCGTTTTGTTTATCATTAATTAATGCGTTTCCATGAACCTTGCAAATCACTGTCACTAGTTAGTATCAATTTATCACAATTTTTTGAGAAATTGCTAGCAGTTTTAAATAAAAGAAATAATTATTGTATTTCAATATAATTTCACAAATGCTATATGGTTAGAAATCCTTAAAACTGTATTTCTATTGCTAAAAGTCGGTAAGAAATTTTTTTTTGAATAAAACATGAGACCAAATAAAAACGTTCAAAAATCCAAAGTGTTTTGCGGCACTAATAAAGTTGATGCTGCTATTTGATTTAATAAAAGCAATTTAGAAATTAGGTGGCTCTGCACAATTTTATCACATACTGAGGTGCAAAGTGACAGCTAATGGTCACTAATTTCTATAAGCATTTGGAAATTATTTGCAACAGAGGAATAATTAAGACTAATTTAATTTGTTAGCTTTACATGGAGTATCATAATTGTGCAAGTTTATTTCGAAGTGACCCACTATTAATAATAACTGTAACAGATCACATTGTGATCTATTACATTAGCATCATTAACATTATGGTGTCCTGCACCCATTTATAGAACTTTAAAATCAATGTCTAATTCAGGAGCAGATTCAAAGCGAAACCTAACATGTTTTTACATGTAGAAGTTGACTTTAGTTAGTAGTAGCACTATATAGCAGTAGAAGCGACGCGAAAACTGCTGTATGTTGTCGCTGCTTGTCACTTCTTCCGTTAGTTTGACCGTCTGAATGTACCAAAGTATTATATAAGGAACTATGCAACCCATCTCAAGTTATATTTCACATCAATTCAGACTTGAATTTCTTCCATCTCTGCCATGTTCAGGTTAATTTTTGTGTGAACCCCAGCTACCGCCTTATTGGGTCAAACATCATGGAAATCATTCTACGACAACAGGAAAAATGATTCCTGCAAAAGTTGATTCTCTTACGTGGCTGAATAAACTTTGTAAAAATATAGTTTTCTCTATTGGCACCAAAATGACCGTATTTCCTCAGCATCAAATATTCTTTTGTAGTACGAAACAAAACACCAAAACGATTTCGTTGGCCCAAGAAGCTCCATTTTTCTTTCAAATGAAATATTTACAGTTTCAACATTACATGTTTACCTTAAAAGCTTTAACGCTTGGCAATGCTCATGTTTCTGGTGTTCATCTTATAAAATCAGGCTTAAGTTATATTTTTTAAATCATATTAGTATGAAAAGTAGGTAATTCTTTAGAAACAAAATCATTTTTGTCAAATCACTTATTGCTAATCATAAAATCACTTATTGCTAATCATAAGAAGCCTATGCGGTTTGAAATCTTATTTTCGAAGCGATTTTGTATGAACCAGAGACAATGATTTTGAATTTAAGTAGATTTGATTAGGTATTTGACAAACTCGTTGAAGATTTACCTTGGTGCAAAAAATCAGAGCTACTGATGAAGATTTGCTTGTTTACGTCTGATAATCATTCACACTCGCTAATGCGCAAGGCTGTGATTATATGCGTTCCAACACAAAAGACAGTTCTTGAAAATTGAGGGTGAGATTTTCTTTATCCAGCAACACGTTTCCGCTCTCTCTGCGTCACAAATAAACAAATATTTTTAACGTATTCCCTTTTATCGTAACTATGAAACACCTGAAACACCGTCCAGGTTATATTTTGGAACCTTAACTGTAATTTAGGAAGTTTAATAAGCAAACAATCCCCCCGTAGGATTTATACTTGGCTTGACTTGAGTAATAGTAACTACACACTTCTCAATTCTGTTTCTTAGTTTTGAAAAATATAATTTGCAACTACTGACAGTATTGCCCGTGTTGGGGTTTAGATTTAAGAATAGAATCATAATTGACACCGTAGATGTTGGTTAATAAGACGGCAACAAAAAAATTCTTGTGCTTTTCTTGACTGTGCAATGTGTTTCATTGTGAATCATTGCTTAGCGTAGAAACGTTTTGCAAATTGAACTAGTTGCGAAGTACTAGCAATGTATTCACAATTTTTTAAATTTTTCCTATGCTTGGCGTCATTTGTCTCCTTAAAAGTGACGGTTGCTTCGACTCCGCAATCAGCTTGAGAATTTCATTCAAATTCAATAGGGGCCATTCGCCTGTAAGTTTTCGTAAGTAAAAATTAATGCCATTATGATGAGGAGATTTTGTCAAAGAAGTGGCTAGGAAAAAAGATCACGTAAAGTAATAAGAGCGTTATTTGTCCAACTCTTGTAGCCCAAGTGAATAGAGCCTTGAGCTCTAGCCATGGACGGACACGGGTTCGAGTCCTGGTGTCGCCAATATGGAAGTGGTTTTTTTTTTTCGAAAAGTTTACCACTTTCCTTGCCCGAATGGGGTATTTGAGCCCAAAACCCGTAGTTCGGGGGTTAGGACCCTCGTCCTAATTTGGCTAAGTGGGTAACATTGAAAAAAGTGGTGGTGTGGTAGTGGTAAGTGGAAGCTTCGACATATGCGGTCGTGGAGGGTGGGCTAGGGCCGGTATGCGAAAAACAGGGATCGGCCTCTGCCTCAGCAGAGTCTCCTCGGTGGTCAACCCCACGTTCTCTGTTCAGCAGAAAGCCTTCAGCCTCAATCTTCGGAACTTCCATACCATCCTCCCCCACTCACTTAGCACAAGCGCAAGCACGTTGACCAGGCCATAGACAAAAGTCAAAGAGCAAGAAAAAAAAAGAGAGTTGTTTGATATTCTCGCTGAGCGGCTGGTCAAATGACGGTTGTCTTTAAATTCTGAGGCTGCTTAGAAAACTTTATGCATCATTTCCATACCCTCTGATTTTGTATCCAGAACACCTAGATACGCTTAGAACAGGCCCGGGGCAAGGCAATTTATTACGGAGGGAACCAATACCAAAGACTATTGTTGCTGGTGATTGGTGAGTTGTTCCCACGTTCTCTGAACATTATTCTTTTTATAAATTATTGTTTTTACCTGTAAGAAATATTTAAAAACTTGGAACTATTTTTTTTTGCATTGAAACGGAATTTCCTATAGTCTTGAAATGGACGGTTTGAAATATCCTTTAAAAAATTTTAGCCTGTAACGAGCAGAGCAAAAAAACGTTGGAGACTTGAACAATTGACTCTTACGATATGCGCCTGGCTATGGCATTAACACCACAAGCTCAAGATCATGCTAACATCCACATTCTAGCATCATTCAGAATTCTAATATACAATGGTTTCAATTTGTAAGTTAATTTAAGAACAAAAATAAGACTTAAATATTACAACTTAAAATCGTACGGTCAGCAAAGGCCTTGCCGGTAGTCTCATCTCGTCAAAATTTTATGTGATCAATTATATCGCAATATAAACAGTCTAGTGTTGAATTTTTGTTAAGAAAAATTGCCATGGAAAATATTCTGATAATTTTTATATTTCAATAAACTTTTGAAAATATTTGAAGATCTTTTTGAAGATTGTTTTCATCTAAAATAAAAATTTTCAGTTTGGTTCCAGATTTCTTAATGTCAATTCTTCAATTCCTCAATTCTGTTATGATACAATTATACAAATTGTTTTTAACAAATAATAATAATTCACTTCTTAAAATAAATGATGTTTTACATACAATTTGGAGGTTTTTAAGTAGACTAAAAATAAGACTTCAAAATAGTTGAAAAACAATAACTAATTAGTTAATTGTGATTCGCGATGAGTTTCTTGTGGATAATTATTCAGCATAGAAAAATACTAGTCTTTGGAATTTTATCAAGCTACGAAATGTTAGCAATTCATTTACAATTTTCGAAAGTTTTGCAGTGCTTGTCGTCATTCGTCTCTTAAAAAGTGACGGTTGCTTTAACTGCGCAAACAGCTTCAGAGGCTCATTCAAAGGCAACACGAGCCACGTACCCTTGAATTTGAGAAGGTGAAAGCTTTTTGCCTAAAAAACTAGGCCTGAAGTTAATGAAGCTAATGAAGTAGGCTAAGTTAATGAAGACGTTAAATGCTGGTGGTCGGATTATGAAAAACAGTAATTATTTCACACTATGGACGTGACCCTTTTCTTTTGCAATCAAATCTCCCGTAGACAAACACCGAAAACTATTAAGGGACTTTTACTTTAAAGTAAAACTTAAGCAACTCCATATTGATACTAGCAATTTAAAATTCCGAAGTTATATGTTGAAGTTTCTGGTATTATTTTAGTGTTAGTTTGAGTAGTGATTTGTTATACTTGTGCGATTGCCGAAAGTTTTAATATTTCGATTTAACTAAACCCAAATTCTTGCTTAATTTTTTGTTATTTGAGAAATGATCCATGCGATGATGTATTTATGACTTTGCTTGTCACAAATTATTATCAATTTATCACAATTTTTTATTAATTTGCTAGCTGGTATTGATAAACTGAATAATTATTGTATTTCAATATTCTTTCACAAATCTTGTAAAATTCATAAAACTGTATTATTGTCATCATTTTATTATCAGCTTGAGCGTTCTTTTTATCTTAAGTAAATTTCTGAGAGTAATATTTTAAGTAACTTATCTTGATCAAAAAGTGAGACAATAAAAAGGATCACAAATCTCAAAATGAAATTTTTGCGACACTAATAAAGCTGTTGGTGCTTTATTGACAATTATGTAACAATTGAAAATAATTCACAATAGAAGAATAAATAAGACGGACTTAATTTTTGAAACGATAATAGTATCATACGGAGAATCATGATTGAATAAGTTTATTCACTTCTGGGTCACTTCTATAAGTTTATAGAAGTGACCCACTATTAACAATTTCTAGAACGGAACACATTATGATCTATAACATTATAGTGTCCTGCGCCCATTTACCCAATCTTGAAATCAATGTCTTATTGAGCAGCAGAAGCGACGCAAAAACTGCCTTTTGTTTTTGCTCTGTCTGTCTTTTCTTCCGTTTGTTTGACCGTCTGATTCTCACGACGTGTTATCTCAAGAGCTAAGCGACACATCTCAAGTTATATCTCACGTTTATTTAGACGTGAACTTTTTATTCTCTGGCATGTTCAGTTTTATTCTTGTTTGAACACCAGCTACCGCCTTATTGGTTCAAATGTCAAGAAAATAATTTTCCGCCAACATGAAAACTGTAGATCTTGGTTAATAAAACGGCAACAAAATCTTTCTCGTGCATTTGCGATGCGATGTGTGAGATGTCATGGTGTATCATTGCTTAGCGTAGAAAATTTTTGCAAAATTATCAAGCCACGAAGTACTAGGAATTCATTCACAATGTTTTAAAGTTTTTCTATGCTTGGCGTCATCTGTCTCCTAAAAAGTGACGGTTGCTTCAACTGCGCAAACAACTTCAGAACCTCATTCAAATTCAATAGGAGCCCTTTGCCTGTAATTTTTAATAAGTAAAAAGTAATGCCTTTATGATGCGGGAATTTTGTCAAAAAAGTGGCTAGAAAATAATCACGTAAAGCAATCTGAGCTTTGTTTGACATTCTCACTGAGTCGATGGTCATCATGCAAGGGAGTGAGCAGGGATATGGTGGGAAGTGCAAATTAGCATACATGTGGGCAGATGACCTTTTGAATTCTCATAAACCAACTTTTTGCATCATTTCTTATTCTCTAATTGTAATTCAGAATCACCTAGATACGCTTAGAGCAGGTCAGAGGCAAGTAAATTCATTAAGCGGGAAACCGATTGAAAAAACTATTTTGCGGCTGATTGGTTATTTGTTCCCACGTTCTCTGAACTTTGTTCATAATCTAAATAATGTTTTTACCTTAAGAATCATTTGGAAATTTAAAACTATTTTTTTTTTGCATTGAAACTGAATTTCAAAAAGTCTTGAAATGCACGATTTGAAATCTCCTTTCAAAGTATTTTAGCCTGTATTGAGAAGAGCAAAAAAAACTGTAGAGAACAATAGAAACTGAACAATAGACTCTTGAGACTTGCGCCTAGCTTTGGCGTTAACACCACATGCTTAAGATTAGGCATCTGCTGACCAATGTTTTTTAAGCTTTGCTCCAAAACTATCATCCAAATTCTACCGTTAGTCTACACTCCACAAGTCAAAATTTTAGGTGATCAATTTTATCACGCTACAACCAATCTAGTGTTGAT
This sequence comes from Bilobella braunerae, assembly GCA_034694865.1. NCBI lineage: Eukaryota > Metazoa > Arthropoda > Collembola > Poduromorpha > Neanuridae > Bilobella > Bilobella braunerae. The sequence goes on along the minus strand of JAQFYP010001978.1, from coordinate 4,554 downwards.
TTTTTGTCATAAAGAATTGTCATGGAAAAATCCTAGTGATAGTTTTTAATACTTTACTACACTATTAAAGATCCGACTATTATTCCAGGTACCAATTATTAACCATGGTGGTATACAAATTTTTTATTATTAATTAAGGTAATTCCTTAAGTACAAAACCAACCATGAAGCCTTTTTTGTAACCCAATCGGGGCATTCGAACCACCATGCTTATGTTGGCAAATGGAAAAAGACTGAAGGTCTAATTCACTAGATCAACAAGGCAAGGCAATTTTGTAAAAACACTGTTTAAAACCGGAATTTAATATTTGGTTTTTGAATCTTCATGCCCTTCAATTGGAGTAGGTTAAAACTTTACGCCTAAAATTTTGGCTTGAAGTTAATGAAGTTAAGGAAGTGTAACTTTGAATATTGGTGGTCATATATTGGATTTATAACAGATTGTACGCATGGTCAACAGCTGAATACAGTTTTAGCTTTAAGAGGCTATATACATCGCTTTATTTAATTTCATATTAGAGGTAAACAAGATTTTTGCCGTGTCTGGACACTTTCTGAACATTGAAGTGTCATTTCTCAATCAACGAAGTGCATCAATGTAAGTATTGTAGTTGACAATTTTCGAGTCATCGCCTTCCTCGCCATCGTTGTACATTTTCAATACTGTATCCATAGAGGCTAAAAACAAAAATAGGGTATTTTGCGTTTTGTAATACAGCTTTGCATTAATACTCACCAGTGGATTTGAAAGCAGCTCGAATTAATTCAGGAAATTTACTTCTACTTTACGGTAGCCACCACCTTGGTCCCAGGCCTTTGTATGTAGTTCGATCTGAGATAGGTGCGTGGTTCCCTGCAGATATAACCTCCTCATTAAGAGCCTCTCTTCCAATCGCAAATTCAATCATTATTGTCACACAAGCTGCCAAATCACTTCGAGTTGTTGGACCTATAGTTAAAGTGTATTTAGTAATTGTCTCTTAATTATCATTATATATAGAGCTAACCTGATTTTCCAGTTATACTGTTCTGCCTTTGATACAGAGGTGAACCTTTTGTCGTTTTGATATCACTGCCTTCAAAAAATGAAAGACCAAAATCAATGATTCGCAGAAATCCATCGGAACCAATCATAATATTGTCGGGTTTCAGGTCTTGATGCACAAAGCCCCAATTTTGAAAGATTATCATCGTTTCCATCTAATGTTTAAATTATATATCAATCAATCAATCAATATAACAACTTACGAGAGCTATTGTCGAACAAGAACATTGCAATGTACCTTAATGCATTAACCGTGTAAAATCAACCTTCAAGAAATTGTAAAATTGTGCTATCGATGTACAATTAAAGCGAGAATGATGGCCGTTAATAGTACTATTAGTAATTAGTACTATAGTAATTGCTAGTAGTACTAAATTTCTCACCATTAAAAATTGTATTCAAATGGTTTTATCATAGGTATTTGTCGCTAAATTCTGTTTGTCCAACATACATGATAGTGGAAGTTAGGAGAACGCTGATTTTTACTAAACCCGTTGACTTAACGCAACAATAATAAGATCTACTTATACGTAAATCGTCCAGTTGCGAATTAAACAAAATGTGTCACGCATGCAAAAATCAGCGTACCCTTTCTGGGTAACCTCCTTAGCAAAATCTGTAAAATTTTGGTTTCAGTTATATACAAATGTGAAAAATATTTAGCAATAATTAGTTCAGCTTCAAATGCCGTTGCATTATTACTTACAATTTCCCTACTGAGGCGACGAATTGCCTTCTCGGAAAAGTAGGAAGATTTGTTGCTGATAATCAAGTTTCCGATTTCGGATAAGTTGAACGGAAAGAATTCAATCACCAAAACCTCGTATTCATGAGTTGGGTCATTTTCAAACTTGGCAGTTCCATAGTAGTGCAGTTTTGGAATTCCTCTCGGGAGTTGACCTTTTGCGTTGGAAATCAGGTTAAAAAAGTTAACGTTTTCTTAATTTGAGTTGTGAGTGATTTTGTTTCTTACCGCCACTTTTTGTGAGCATGAAAAAGTATGCCTTGTATTCATTGCGCAAAGCTTCTTCCTGACCAAGTTTCTTTTTAGCAAACTCTACAGGATCCTCGTTGAATCCGGGAACTTGCGCCACATACTTCACAGCGTATAAATTTAGCTCTACGTCTGTTGCTACAAACAAACAATTTTAATCAGATTGAAACAGAATATAAAATTGTATTCAGTTGCGTTACACATGGTTTTAATCAGTTTGAAACGGAGCACACAATTATATTTGAATGGACAGCAAAAGGTGTTAATCAGTATGGAATGGAGTAATGGAGATCAATTTACCCTAACTTGTCTCATTATAAGTCACAATCAACTTCAACAGTGATTCACCTGTCAATTTTTTGGACTACAAAAGTTGCCTTACCAATTATTACTTTTCCAAAGCATCCCTCACCGCGACTCTTTTTGTCTTCAATTGCCTCGAGTTCAACAGAATTTACGTTAGCGGGATACGTTGGTTTAATAGAAATTTTATAACACTTCCCTAACGCTAAAATAAAAAGCAACGCAACGCAATTTTTTATCAAAATGGGCATTTTGAGAACTAATTCTAAATTGTTGAACACACAACTTTGGTTGATATGAAAAACAATTAGTTTTAAATAAATTATTTTTCCTTCCTAAAAATGGAAAATGGTACTGAACTTATTAGCATAGCATATTAGCATTTAAATAGAAATGAACATTACTTTGAGGGGATGAAGTTGAAGTTGAAGTCGTACAAATAAACACCCGCGATTTTGCAAAGCAAATCTTCAGCAGTAATTCAGTCAGTATTTTCATTAGTATTAGTATTCTCATTAAGAGATCAACAAACTTGACATAAGAGTTGAAATAATTTTGTGGTCGAACTTGACCTCATATGGTTACTTAAGTGTGAATATCAAATTTTATGTCAAAGGCTCTTCTATTTTGAACCCTCGCGCGCAAATTTACTAGGGATCAAGGGAAAACTTTGTGTCCGATTGGGTAGGAAAGATGACAAGGGACCCTTACAATGGGACCTCGCGAGATTGCACTCACCAATCGGCACCATTGTTACACATGCTATTAAGCACCCACATTACATTGAGTTTATAATAAAAATTAACCGCTGATATTCATTTTCAATTTCTTCATGATTGAAATTTGTTGGAATTTTTTTGGCATTTAACACGTGAAAAGTGACGATTGTAACGGGGTATAGCGTCTGAATAAGTTAAATAGTTTAACTCTTTGAAGCGTCTGTTTTCTCGTGTTACATCTAATAAGGATTCTGAAAATTTTCAGAATTTCAGCAGTTTGAAACACAAATTTGAAATAAAAATCAGCCGCTGATTTTATCAAGCAATATTATAATAAAAGCTCGCGAGGTTTCATTGTTAGGGTCACGAGGATAGCATGCTTAGATGCAGCGTCCATTACACACGCTTAGCACCATGTTTCAGCGAAATCAAACGAGGGAGATTTGCAAGCTTGTAATTTCAGCTTTATTGTTTTAAGGATGTGCGTTTCAGCAAAAAAAAATTCATGGTAATGTCAAGTGAAATTTTTAGTAACCTGCAACAATCCAATTCCCTTTGCTAAATCGACATTTGAAGACATACAGAAGACATACATTTTCAACATACTCTTATTTTTGGTAACTATTTTTATTCTCAAACAACCCTTACGACAAATTTTGAAACATTGAATACAATTTAGGAAGTTTATCGCTAAACTAGGGAATCAACCTTTACAACACTATTTCCAAACTTTATTCCGTTTTTTTGAAGATAACAATTTGAAACTAAATAATTTATTGCTTGTTTATGGTGTTTGGACTTATACTGAATGTCCGAGTTTATAAAATGCCAACATAATTTTCCTTGTGTTTTTTATTTCATGCGTGATGTTATTCGCTTCATATTTCATAGGGGGTCAATGTTTAGCTTACAAAAACCTTTCAGATTTTTTTCACACCACAAAATGCTAGCAATTCATTCACAATTTTTAATAAAGTTTTGCGGCGCAATGCGTTGGTAGTCTCGTAAAAAGTTGTAGTAGCTTTAGCAAACTGCTCTAGAAGCTCATTCAAATTCAATAGGAGCCAATTGCTCGTAAGTTTTAGTAAGTAAGAATAAATGCATTTTTGATGCGGAGATTTTGTCAAAAAAGTGACTAGAAAATAATCACTTAAAGCAATAGCAGCGTTATTTGACATTAAGATGTAAGGGAGTGAGAAGGATATGGTAGGAAGTACCAATTAGCACACATGTGTGCAATTGACGGTTGTCTTTTAAATTCTCATAAGGCTACTTAGATACTTTTTTGTAGATAATATCTCCATATCCTCTGATTGTGTATCCGAATTACCTAGATACACTTAAGAGCAGGTCAGAGGCAAGGCAAGTCATTACGGGACAAACCAATACCAAAACTATTTTTGCGGCTGATCGGGGACTTGTTCCCACGGTCTCTGAACTTTATTCTTATTCCAAATATTGGTCTTACCTGTAAGAAACATTCGCAAACCTGA
>JAQFYP010001977.1:0-13824 GCA_034694865.1 Bilobella braunerae | reverse complement strand
TTAGAGACATAATAGCCGGAAACCGCTTCTCAATTTTGTGCGTCAAAGTCTCAGCTTTCCATCGAATATATGTGGTGCTTCCTGGCCAAAGTTTTAGGCACATTTCTGGAATCGAAATTTCCCATAAGATAACATTGTCACTTATCACCATGACAACAGCGCTAACCTCCCCTTAAGGCAATTTTGTACTGAATTTTAACCACCATTAACTAATTAGGAAGTGTTTATCAGCTACTAAAATGGCATAGTCAGCTTCAGCGTAGCAAATATTTTTTTTGATTAGTGTTCAACAAATAAAAGAGACGCCAGATATAGATATATAGGATTTGGAGAATTTACCCTTCTTCGCTTGTCTCTTTTCTGGCGCATACGCCTTTATCATCATGCAATTGGGAAAGTTTGTTTATCTTACTTGAAACAAAGTAGTGCTTGTGTGAAGAGGGTGGACATAACGGCGGCATAGGCCAAAAATGTAGCATGCAATGCAATAGAACAGGCCATGTTATAAATTTGAGTCAGAAGAATCAGTACCAACATGATGTTAACATTGGAACCTTGACATTCAAAATGATTTCCATTGGACGCAAGTACACTCGTATCATTTTTAAATGTGCTTCCCAGTACAAAATCATAGCGAATAGCCTAACCTAAACCTAAACAAAATCCCGGCCGCGTATTTTTCACCGAAATAAATTAAATGAAGTTTTCTTTGTAATCTTTGTTTTCAGAATTTGGACATTCCTAATAAGAAAAATTAAAATTCTGGAAGTTAGCCGTTGACTCCACTGTTGCATAAAACATACTAATATTGTCCACCACAGCTACTAGTCCATTTATCGCAGTGTTTATTTCAGCATGCTCCTGAGTCGAGATACATATCGCGAGATGTAGAACAAGGTTATTTATCAGCAAGCCAAAATACACGGTACAATACGAGAACAAAATTGCACCGTGGTAATACAAAGCGCAAGCTACCAATACAGCTGAAATGTACAAAGGGTACAGCATACAAATTATTGCGGTGTTAGCTGTTTGATGAAAGCAAAATCGGCGGGTGTGCATGCTCAACAATTTTCAATCTGTTTGGCTCACTGTCATCGGATATACTCCAAGCTAGAAAGAAACATTGCATATTTGATGTAAGAGTTCGTAATTGTCGAAGCGGAAAAACATTGAGTAGCTGAAATGTAGTGCTAAATTTAAAAAAAATTACTTCTCCAGGTTTGATTATAAAAACTACGTAATCGAGTTTTCTAAGTATGTAAACATTATTAAGACAAGTTTACAACTACAATTATTAATTGTCGTATTTTTATATTTATGTATTTTTATTTATTTATATTTTTATAGCTGTACTTGTTGAATAGCCAATGAGCGGCTGTGCGTGCGTAACAACACGAGTCTGCACGCGTGAATTAGAAATCCAAAAATTGAATTTCACTAACGCAATTCATTTTACTCAATCATGCAGCTTACTTAGATGGGCATTTAACGAGACAACTCACAAACAAAAATACGGGAAGACGTAATATAGCAAACTAATTTCCATTTTAATACGGTTTTGTTTTGCTAGTATTTCTTTAATATGTTAGTTATATGCTTATTTACAATATGGAAGCCTGGCAAGTTTTAGTCCTAGGTTTTTTTGGGAACGGACACATCATTTATCTAGTTAATTTTGGTATTAGCCAAACATGCCCGTCCTGGGGCAGGAGACCGTTACTTTTAATATCTTTAATCTTCTGTCTTTGAATGGGTTAGCTTAGCTTGTACCTTTATTATGGGTTACTTAGCTTAGCTTAAAGTATCATAACCTAGCAGACTCTTCACTAGAATTTTTTATAGTTTCAGCTCCAAATGACGAAGTTAATATGACACTGAAGAAAAGGTCAATAATTGTCATAAATTTACGACAAGTTCATGATTACTATGAACACTCGAATCGCTTCGCAATTTCAGAGGAAAATTTTATCACGACCATTTTTTACGCATGTCTACAATACACAAATATACATTTAGGGGACATTTTTGCAATTCTTGATCAGAACGCTTAACATGATTCAAGTTATGGCGGCTTACCCATGACACTTTCAACCTATGAAGGCTTCCCGCAGAAATTTCGGCAACAAAACCCTCCGCCTGGTTTTAGCAGTACAAGCACTTCAACTACTTAAGCACTATTTCAAATTCAAAAAATCCGTAACATATATCATTAAATACAACTAAGCATAAGTCTTCATAATAAGCAATTTAAACGCATGCAAAATGTTAAAAATAAATATTTCAAAGCGCATAATTTTTTATATCTTGATGGCTCAGGCATACTATCCAGGCAGAAACTGAATAAGTTCAAAACGTTTCAAAAATCACTTAAATTCATACACATAGTATTGTGAGGCGGTTAGGCAAGGCATTTGTATTTGTTTAAGCAAACATTTTCGAACACAAGTGGCTAGACTTTCACGGCTCCGGCCGGAGCTTGGCTCCGGAGCCGCGGCTCCAGCTCCAAATCCGGCTCCGACCAAAGGTGGAGCCTCTTCACCCTGGCTCGACTTCCATTTCCATTTCCTCATTGTACAAATCGTAGTACACATTTTACATAATTATGAGAATTGTAAAACGTTGGATATTGTTTGTATTAAATTTCAAGCAATAGAGCATACAGTTATTTCAAAACTAATACGCAAATGGTTACACGAACACCTCGAGATGAAAGTTTTGTTTAAAGATTGCTTTTCTCAACTTTTTCTACATATACTGTTGTACTGTTTGAAAATGTTAATTATATTTTATAAAATTCAGACACCCTTTGTAAATCAGCCAAATAGTGTTAATTTTTTTAATATTTTGTTTTGCTTTTTTTTTGTTAAGCGACGTCATAGTGTACATTAAAAATCTACAAGTGAGTATCGGCTCCGGAGCCACAACTCCGCCTCCACTTTGGCTCCGGCTCCGGGAGTTGCTGGAGCCGCTCCGCCTTGGCCTGGCTCCAGCTCCGGGCTGGGCCGGAGGCAAAATTTGGCTCCGCTCCAGCTCCAGATCCGTCTCCACCCCGGAGTAGGATCCGTGAAAGTCTACAAGTGGCATAGCGGTTACTTATTTAGTGAAAGCGTATCCTTAAATACAGATTCAAAATATCTAGGATTCCTCACAATAACCTAAAATTTAACTCACAATGCTATGGAGTGAACAAAAAAAAAGTGTTTCGCAGCAGCGTTACTTTGCTTTGAAAAATTCTCGTCTGTCCGTCTGCTACCGATGCTTACAAAAGCCGCTGGAGCTACAGAGAGCATATTTTACACATAAATGAGGCATGCATCTGGGGCGGTTTTGCGCCAAACTCCGGCAAAAATTGACTTCCGGATTTTACAGAGTCAAACATCGAATGTCGAAAGACCTACAATTTACGTGTTGTATTTAATTCTGCAAAAACTGCGCTAGGATATAATTTCCGGTTTTATGTTCAAATTTGATAATTTAAACGTATAATTTGCTCGTATCGATAGGTTCTTCAATTGATGGCGTTGTTGTAAAGCTGTCAAGGAAGATTAAAAGGGACTTACTATATGTTGCATGCAGCAGACCATATAATATAAATGGACTCTACCTAATTGGAGAATTTATTCCTCCAATTTATAAGGTGTGAAATGGCACGGTTGCGCAATAACTCATTAAGCTTATCAGTACAATCCTTGCAACATGAAGTGAGAACGTTTAAACTTCTGTTTCATAATGTGCAGTCTCTCAGAAAGCATTTCAAACAAATATGCGTTGAAAGGTGCTACATTGCAGCGGATGTATTAGATTTTGTAGAGCCATGGACCAAACCCCGTGACAATTATTACTTAGAAAATTTCGATTTAATTCATCGTATTGACTGCAAGAAAAAACGAAATTCTTACGGTTCTATTGTGTTTGCAAAGAAACCAATTTTCGCGAATGTCTATGTTTTTGAATCGATTGAATTCGGCGAAGGCCATATTGACTTTACGAGATTTATGTGTAATTATTTGAATACACCGAAGCCCGAATTTGATTATGAGCGATTTCTTGCAAGAAATCACAAAAATATTAAGTACATTGCAGTTCTCAAAGTTATTGCTAATAGGAGACGATCAACAAACATGCGTCAGCCGTCAACGATCTCTCAAAATATAATCAACATATTTGCAAAATTTTGGAATGCGTGATACCCTGCCTCAAAACACGGTCACCACCGAATATATGACTTATTTTGACATATGCTGGACGAATGTGGACGAGATCAATGCATGGGTAGACGAATCATTGTTTAGCTATCATCAACCGATTTGTGTAACATGGAATTAATTGGTTTAGTCAGTTAAGTATTTAAATATTTTAAGTAGTCCATTAAGTATTTAAGAATTTTAAGTAAATACGTATTCAAAAATCAGAAATAACGTTGAATATCAAGGTTTGCTTGTAAAAAATGTTAAGTCATTAATAAACAAATAAACGACCGTTTGTCGTTTTTTTAGTACGAATATTAGTTACTTTACCCGGTTGTTTTTTTTAAATTAAAAACAGTTGCTTCACCAATAATCGGTACTTTAAAAAAAATCGAACAGAGAAACATCTGGAGATTTTATTACGCTGTTTTACAACAGAGTAATTAGTCAATTTTATCCAAAGTTCGTAGCATCTACAACGTAAATGGACAAGCAATTCAACATATTGAATTTCACGATAAGTTTAAACGCATGAAAGCCCTAGAACGAACTCACATCACATGAATGGGCAACTAATCAGGGTTCCTTTGCGCTTAAAATGTGTGTACAACTGAGGCTAGCCAAATAAACTTTTCTAGGACAAAAGGACTTGAAAATTGCGGGAGTAAAACATCCAGGTAAAATTGAAGTAAGCTGCTGAAGTTGCAGTTTATTAAATTACGAGGATTCCATTTTTGATTACCCCTGCGATTTGCAACTGATCTGATTTAATGGGCATAAACGTCGTATACACAATTCGCTGATGGGAAATTTCTGGTAATTCAAATTTGGCGGCGATATTTTAATATGGAAAGTTGGAAGTGCATATGAAGAAATAGGGAAAATTTCTGTACTCAATTTTTCTCTCTCACATTTTCTCTTCTATTTTGCTCAATCTTGAGTTGATAAAAAAGAAATTTTGTAAAAGCGAGTGATCCTAATATCTTCTTATGCAATTGTAAATTTCTAAATTTAAATATCTCCGCCCAGTTTTGAAATAGAGGATATTTTCCAGCAGATATTCATAAAACTTATGCCTATCAAATTGCATTGGTTCCGTAAATTCAGGAAACAAAATAAATGGCTTACCTTTTTACAAATGTAAATATCAATTTGTGCAGCTTATAAATTTAAGTATTTTGACTTCATATAAACATGGACAATTACCTTATGTGTTATGCGACATTACATATTACTCAAAGCTTTAAATTCTACGCTTAGGTCAAGTATTCGACACGTGACAGTTGGTTGAGAGCTACAGTTTTCTCACCGTCTAATTTGCGCCTTACTAAGACTAAAGCAAAGCAACACGTCTATAACCTCAACTCCTTTATGCTCAAAACAATGAGGTGACAACTTGACACGTAATTGATTGTGCGTGGGGTGTAGGACCTTAAGTTTTTCTTGAAAAAAATCGCCACCTACTTAGAAAAAAAAAACGAAGCATACAAAAACTGTTGGGATCGAACTTCCGTCAGTTGCTGTATTACCACTATTCTCACAGTACGCAACAGCCGTGGATTTAGAATTTTGAAACGATGCAACACGGTATCCAGATTATAATTTTATTTACTTTTTTACATTTAAAAACGTAAGAAAGATAACGTTGAATAACGTTGTTAACGTGGAATCAAAAAAATTAAACGTAAGGACTAAGAGTTGAGAGAGACGAAGCCCATTAAGGGTACTTCTGTCCTATGACGGGTTCGCATAGTTTGTCTTTATTAAGTTGTAAACTTTAGTTAAGTTGAAAATTGTTCGAAGAAATAATAGCAAGTGGGTTTGGGCTACGGCCGTTTGAGTATTCAGCTACACGTCTCCACACATTGATGAAATAGGGTATAATACAGTACAAATACAAATAGGATTTCCAAAAGTACCTAACGAAGACACACTCGCGAAAACTTCACTTTTGTTGAAGCTGTATTTAATATTCAAGTTTTTTGAAAGCATAATATGTTCCTTCGTTTTCAACTGATATTTTTTCAAAAAGTTTTTGTTTAGGTGCTGTTTTGCATCCAAGGAATGGATTTCCTATTAGATATTGTCAAGAGAAGTTAATTTTTAGGCAAGTAAACATAAGCATGCCTAGACAAAAATAAGCTTCAAATGGTTGGACTATTACACTGAACCTGATCTGCAACGTCACTACAATAGTGATGTGGGGCATTTCATTAACAAAAGTTATGTTTTCTTTGAGCATCAGAAAGAACCTGTGTACGTCATACACAACCTTTGCCATCAAAATAACAAAAGTGTACTTTAACTTATTAATAAACTATTTGTTAAAGCCTTTTAACCTTAAAGAACATAGACAGAAATTTAATTCTTATGATCTATTGGCTTGGAAAAACACAACTTGCTCACATCGCTCATGTGTACTACACAACATAAATCAACCTCATACTACAACTACTTTATTATAATGTAGGTATTAGATTTCTGCTTTTTTGACAAAGTTCCATAGACAATCCTTGCAGTATCATGTCACCATTCAATGACTCCTTTTTCCCCCGTGGCGAATCACCATGAGTTAATTTCGATATTTTGGTTTACGGTTCACCTGACCACCCTTTGTATGCGCAAAGTATGCGTATGTTCTAAAATAATTTTAAAATTTAATTAAAAAAATCAAATTAGAATACAATCATTATACACTTTTGTTTGTTGTATGCTGTAACTGGGATTTTCTTAAACTAGGTTTCAATTGATATACTCCTGAAACTTCTTTAATGTTGTTGAAAGCTATGCATTAAATAGACTTTGATTGATTTTGAAACATATAGCCTGTGACTCCATTACAGAAGTCTATAATCATCAACTAATCAAGGCATTAACTGAATATCACTGAAACCTTTTTTTTTACAAATTATTTCGCTCTGTCACTAGGCATAGCAAATGTTACAAGTGGATGTACGTTAACCACAACTTTTTCGACACCAAAAAAATTAACTCGAAATTCTCAACCGAAATTCATGTAGTATTGAACGTTTTTGAAAAATTCAAATAGAACGAGTAATTTTTTTCAAAAAAAATTCCATTCATTTATGAGCTATAGTCGTATACAACATAACTATGGAAGACAGAGCACGAGCATAGCATAAATGTCTACCCAGACCAATGGATTCGCCATCAATTTGACAATATATTTAACTATGGTTGCACACAGTATTTTTGTTGTTACCAGGGTAACAGATTTCAACTTCTTGTCATGTGACAAAACCAAATCTTACTTGTCATTTTCTATCTATGTGCAACCATTAGATAACACAATATGGAGCTACAGTATAATAACATGGGATTCTTTGTACTTGGTAATTAGCGTTTGGATTTGATTCAAAGGAACCGGAGACTGCATCGCTGACAATTTTGATGATTCTATTTGAACAGGATTTGATACTTTAAAAAACATTTAAACATGTTTTTTTCCCTAAACTTTGTGCTTTGCTTCATTATTCTGCTGCATACAACTAAATTTCGACTATCGTGGAATGGTTACAACAGACCTATCAGTACCGCTTCCCAATGATAAAATTCCGAGCATTCCTTGATAATCCCTTGATATAAGTCTCAAAAAGCATAGACTTTTCGGAGTTATTGAACCGTATCTTTTGCATAAACTCACCTGAATTTAGAATCAACTGTATAGTTGCTTTTTCCAATTTCCGTCACTACCTGAAATTACATTACTTTTTCTTTAGAGTTTATACTATTTCATGTAATTTTCCAAACATTTTTAAAGAAAATTTAGAAATAAATTTTCAATTAAAAATCAAAGTTAGGCATTTGTTGGTTACAAAAATTTAAGGTTTCCGACGCGCAAACACTCCCAGTTTTCAAGTTAAGGATACAATTAATAAAGTCTAACTGTGCACCTAACAAAGAATACCACCATAGAATTTCTGGTGTACACAAAAATTGCGAATAATATGAAAAGTAAATTGAATTTATCAACACCTTAAAAAATCAACGACTATTTGCTTGAGATAGCCACGGAGTAAGAATTAGACGATTTAATGCTGTAACCCACTTTTCATTAGCACTTGTTAAAAAATATTTGTTCTTTTTTTTAAACAAGTGTCACACTAAAATTTGAAACAAAATTTCAAAATGACTACCAAGCCACTTCTGTCAATTTGCGTTCTAGTATGCATCGTCAAATCCTCAAATCCTAATTTTACTGAAATAGTCCAGATTGTTCTTGTTATTTCTTATCAGGATGACGTTGTAGGGGAAATTAGTAACTTATACGTCATTGAAATTATTGGAAATGCTGTGTGCTACAAACAAACAAAGTATTGATTGTAAGTTGTACAAAAAAGGTTTAGTTAGATCGTTGTTTTTTTTAAAACAAAAAATCGTGCAATGCTTTATGTTTAATGTTTCGAGGACAACTTAAGTCAGTATTTACTCAAGAATTATTTATGGCTTAGTTTTACAGCCGTAATTTTAAATCCAGACGTGCTTTGCAAGTTGATACACTTGATCTCTGTATGATGCCTGCAATAAATACAGTCTTTTTTTTTTTCAAAAATTTAGAATTAATAAATACATCCGCGAAATCTAAAATCTAACCTCTTTTTTTTGCAAAGGTCACTTGCTAGTTGCTAGATATAATATAGAACGACATCACTATCTCCAGATGCCAGTAAAATGCATGTCAAATCCTGACATTAACGAAAGAAACACAGTAGAACCGCTTGTATGTGTAGAATTTCTGAATTATTTAACACTCCAACATGTGAGTTTTTAACTTAAAATTAAAAAAATTAATCATCACTCACAAAATCGCGAGGAGGTTCTACGTCAATTGATTAGTGAATTAGTGGCTTATCAATTCCTATAAATACCTTTTCTATCAACACTATTATTACACAAAAACTTGACAAGTAAAACAAATATCACACTCTAAAACAAAATCAAAAAAATGTGTTGCAGGTCTCTTCTTTCAGTTTGCGTCCTACTTTGCGTCGACAGAGCATTCGCACAACCGCAATTTACGGTTATTGTTGATGGTGTCGAGAATAGTTTTGAAAATGATCAGCCCAGTCTCAGCTTTTTTGGAGTTTCCGAATTTTGCACAACGGGAGTGTAAGTCGATTGAGTAATTCTTATATTATAAATGCGGTAAAAGTAAGTGCGGTAGTGTGTGTTTGTGTGTAAAAACGGTATTTCACAAATTTTATGTTTGTGAGAATTTTACGAACACAACGCTTTTACCAAAATTTATTGCTGATTCCGAATCTACACCATAATTTTAACTCCGACTTCTGGTTCAGAAGTTGCTATTTCAAATACTAACAAAAATTGAGTTTTGTCCAGACATAAATTTGGGAACCACAAAACGTTAGTTGACATACCGTAAATGTTCTAATATAAGCCCGAGCTTATAATCAAATTTGGAATCCCCACTTCCGGCTTATATTAGAGACCCGGCTTAAAATGGAGACCCGGCTTATACTTTATTTTGAACAGTAAAGTACAGTAAATAGTAAATAGTACAATTTGGAATCCTGACCCCCGGCTTATATTAGAACATTTACGGTGGATGGAATCAGCATCAAATTCCAAAATCTCGGCGTTTTTAGCTGAATGCTTGGAAAAGTCCACTATGGATGATGAGCATAAGTGTGGTGACCTTTTGTGACCTCTATTGTGTAACAGATTTGGCCAATAACTAATTTATTATATGGACAAATTGATGGGGGGTGACATTCAGTTTGCCGATTGGGTTTGTTACTGTAATAGGAGACAGGGTTACTATGCTTAATTGGAGTATAGAAAAAAAATTAAATTATACTTGGGCTACTAGTTTTTGTTTAATTTTTTCTTGCTCTACTTGCAGCTGGGTTACCTATGCATCACAGAATTACTTAACCGCTACAAGTATCTTTTCAAATCCTGGATACGAGTGCATTGATAATCGTCCGCAAACCTTAAGGTCAATTCGTTTTGTAGGTCTTCATCGGAATACCAGCGAGCCATCAGTCACGCTGTTTTCTGATTGGAGCTTTCATGGAGCCGTCATAACGTTTGTCAATCAACTTCCCTACATATCTTTCCCAGTGAAGTCTCTGGTCACGATTGGAACAAACGTCGAACTTTTTGAAGAAGCCAATTTTCAGGGATCTTCAACCTGCTTTACTATGAATCCGAACTATTGTAGTACCGGCGTTTGTTGGAAATGGGAACTCGATGTTGCCGACATTACTTGGGACATTAATTCTGCCAAATCTGCAAAAACTGGCTGCGGATACACTACACTTACGCGCGACCACACTGGGAACAGTGATGGTAGAACACCTTTTTGAAAAACGAAACATACAGGCAGACGGAATATGTGATTGCCTAGCAACAAAAAAAACACAGCAAACCTTTGCTATCACAAGACTAACTTGACATATATTAAGATAATGTAAAGTCACTCAATTACTATGATTACATAAACTTCGAAAAACTTTCTGTGAAAGAGCAAACTTAAAATAAATTTGGCAATCCAATTTCAAGTTTGTCTGTGTAATACGTAACGCAATGCATTCTACAATTAACTACAATATATTAAGCGAAGTTGGTTGGTGGTTGGCAGTGAGTTTTTAGGCAAATATAATTTTTTTTTAATATAATTATTTCTATAACTTTTTTGTGTTAGTTTACAACAAGTTGAATGTGCCCTAATGGCTACAATGGTTGGTAGAGATTCGAGCATCGCGGGTTCCACTCCTACCACCTTTTTATACTTATTTGTAAAACATTAAACTTAAACTGAAACTGAAAACTGAAAACAAAACTGAAGATTATTGTCTGGCTCATTCTCTATTTTTAAAATGTCAGTTTTTGATTAAAATAAGTTAATTTTAACCTTCCTGGCACTGGGACTTAGGTCAAACAACTGATCCTATGTTCATCATATGATGAATTATGGTAATCCTCGCATCCGTGCCTATGTTCATCACTTGATTGAGTTCAGGTTTGCAACCACCCCAACACCCGGGAATAACTAGAGGTTATTTTACCACGATACAAACAACATCGTATGCAATAATGCATGTAAACGTAAAAAATGTATATAATTAGCATGACCTAAACAAATAATTTAACTAGTTTGTTAACAATGTACAATCCACTGCAATTATAGTTTTACCGCAATAACTATACTCAACATTTTTATACTGTATACAAGATTTAAACAAAGTATAATGAAAGTATAAACAATAAACAATTTGATACTATAAAAAATGTATAAATTAATTAATTAATTAACACAAAATTTGGCATTGTAAACAATAAATAAATAAAGTATAAACAATGTATAAACAAAAAAAATGTATAAACAAAGTATAAACAAAGTATAAAAATTTCATAAACAAAGTATAAACAGAGCCTAAAAATGTATGAACAAAGTGCTAATCTAACTAAATTATCAACTGTAAACGGTTTGAGACCGTAAACAACGTATAAACAAAATATAAACATGGTATAAATAAAGTTTGAATAAAGCATAAACAAAGTGTAAACAAAGCATAAACGATGAGCAATTGAATAATGTAAACAAAGTGCAAACAAATTATAGGAACACGTAATGTATAAAACAATGTATAAGCAAAGTGTCACTCAAACAAAATTACTAATTATAAACAGTCTGATATTATAAATACAAAAACAATTCTAAACAGTTAAACATTTCTCATTATGTTCGAATTGGGACGGGAATTGTATTGGGAGAGCAACCCTAGTTTTGAATCCGCTTCTTATGAGTATGAGGCCATTTTAGTTCAAAAGGACGCCACTTCATTAAGTGATGAACATATGCACAAAAAGGTGGGAGATGTCAAAAAGTGGCAAAAATGCTCTACTTTCACTTTAAAATGGCACTATTACGCGCCATCTTGAGCCTACAAAATTGTAAGCATTGTTCTAAGCCATTTGGAACCATTTTCTACAGGAATAATTCCGAATTTCCAGTAGATGGCGCCACTATCGCTATTTTTGCTGATTTTTTGTTTAGCAAGACTTCATCATATGATGAACATAGGATCACGAAGGTTGATTAAAAGTGTGAATGGGAGTTCTGCCTTGAAATGGGTCGAAAATATTTTAGTTAGTTAATCGTTACAACATTTAACGTTCTCAAATGGTGTTTTAGATTTATATTTGGGTCTTTCAGTTAATTTTTATTTAATTGTAATTAAATTAAAATTGAAATTTAGGATCGGTAGTTAATGTTGTGAATTTGGAGTCGACAGCTTCAATTCAACTAAAGTTTGACGTACACTAAAAAACCTAACCAATTATAAAAAGCAATAAAATATAATGAAAATGAATTATATGTAAATAATTTTTTAAATTTTTTAATGGAAATTTTTTTCGGATTTTTTTCTTGAAAATATTACACGGAATCCAAATTTGACCCGGATATAGGCCTTTGACAACAAATTCAAAGCAGCTCAATAACGTATCCCTGAATTCCAATTTCCGGAAACTCTTATTGAGTTTTAGCTGTGAAAATCGAAGTTTTGAAAGGGGACCTAATTAAAATTATAATTTCAAATTTTTTAATTATTCTGGAAAATCCGTTTATGAATTTTGCAAGCAGTTTTATTCAAAAATATTAGTTAGATGACATATCCAAACACGCGCGGCACCAGGAATAGTTCCATTGTAAGTCACAAATTTTTCTTTGATGTTTACTTATTCTTGGCTTTTTAACCGTGTGGCCATGGACAGAGTGAATTTATAAAATTTTTCATTTTAGCAATTGTACAAGAATTGTAAGAGTGAATATAAATAATGTCCTAGCTCATGTCCGTAGTTTTTGTGATTTAAATACAGCACGGTTGATAACATAAATTATTGGTTGACTTTATCACTTCATTTGCATCTAGAACAAATTCCTCTAATAAATTTTTGTTAGCTCGGGGCCTATTAGAAATATTCTTTCATTTTAAATTTAAATTTTTTTGCGTACATCCTGGTAAAAGTAATGCCATTTCGACGCTCTACTGACTCGAGTCGCTTCGCATTCCGCGCTACGCTCGCCTCTTTGGCTGTGCACTTGTGCGGACTTTGCTTGCTTCCCTCACTCGCAAAACCCAAACCTACATTGAACATTATTTTTTGTTTAAAACGTTAAAGACATTTTCTAAACAATTGTTTATTGAGATAAAATAACTTATGCTGTTTTTCGAATTACTTTGATGAATTTATTTTAAAAATGAATTTCAATCTTAAAACAATTTTGAATTGAATTGAATTTATTAAAGTTCCTTGGGACCTGCGTCCATGGAACCAAATCAAGAATTTATACTATAGACTTATAGAATTTACAAATTTGGATTCTCTCTCAGATTTTTAGCTAATGATTATAATTTTAGTTTGATAATATTACACTACAGAAGTACTAAGACTACAAGAGTACTAAGAGCTATTTTTTGGAGTAGGTCAATTACAATTATACTAATAGAATTTGTGTTATGAATAAAATTAATTTACAAAAAGAAATATTCCAATTACTTAGGTGGATCACTTATCTATTTTAACAGTTGTAACTTTAAAGAAAGCATAGGAGAGGCGGCGGGTGACACTGCAGGACCTCAAA